>CAIGRB010151925.1:6577-33278 GCA_903798255.1 Fraxinus quadrangulata | reverse complement strand
GCATTCAACTTGTCTTTACCCACTTTACCCTGTAGTATCTCTTTTGCATGCATCACATAATTAGTATAATTTCAAGTCAACTTAGAAGCAGTTGAACGGAAGCCTTCAAATAAAGATACAGGTTGTGGAAGTAATAGACAATTATACAAATAAAAATTATTTGAAGCATCCAGTAATACAAATAGACACTACACTTCACCGAGCTAGTAGGTAACATTAAATTTTAAAGGCACGAGAATACACATATACCATACACACTTAGAATTTCTTGTACTTTGCACTGAACATCACCAGTTGACTAGTACTTAGCTACAAAAAGCATACATAACTGCATTTATTTATCAAATCTGTGGCCTCAAAACATCGCCAGTTAAATTTCAGTTTGTCGTATAACAATCAACAATTCAAGGTCAAAGTATCATAATTTTCAAATGCCATTTGGCACATAATTAGGAATGAAACATGCAAAAACTGTGAAAAAAAAAAAAAAATCAAATACACCATAATCATAAATGTCAAATTCATAATCTAACAGCCTATAATCTAACCATTAACCAACAACCATTTAAATGTTAAATTTATAATCTAATGCCAGTAATCTAACCAACAAGGCAACAACCTGTTAAATGTCTAAGCAAAATCATAAATGTCAAATTCGTAACCATAACCAATGTAATCTAACCAACAACCTGTTAAAACATATTTCTAAAAGACATAAAACAAAGAAATAAATGTCATTGCTCCAAAATCCAACTCCAATGCACAAAAGTGGTCCAATAACTATCATTTTTGAATAACTTTCACCTACAATAATGATAACTTGAATCCATATTCAAATCTGCAATTGAGAGAATTTGGAATTATACAAATCTAGATTATTAATTTATAAAAAAATGATACTAGCCACAACACTATAAACATCAAGGTGATACAGTCACAACACTATAAAAAATGAAATAAAAAGATACAAATCTAGATTATTAAATGATAAAAAATAATACAATTGAGAGAATTCAAAATTATACAAATCTAGATTATTGGAGGTTTCTTTTCATGATTATGTCTGTGGGGAAATGTATTTACAGAAGTTGAACGGCAAACAAGTCACAGCATTATTAACATCAAGCTGCCAACATACACAAGAAAGAGAACAAAGCGTCATTCAGGCATTCTTATTTAAAAAATTAAAATCCCTGCATTCTTTATTTTTTTTATTTACACATTTATCTTAACAATTATTTCAATAAAGATAATATTTGTTTTATAATAAATTGACTTAAATGTAGATGGTTAGCTATAACAATTACAATGGGATTGAGGTTAGACCTAATGTATGATTCATAGAAGCAAGGGTTTTACGAACCCCCTGAAGCCATTTTCAAGGTGCAAATCGTGCATTATAGGTATCGAGTCGGCAACACGTAGAGGCAGGCAGACAGGCAGGTGAGTCGTCGAGGCTGCAATGAGATATTTGGATTGCAATGGAAGAATTGGAGAGATGGAGTAGACGAGATAGTTGGAGAGAATCGAAAGAGGATTATGACTGTATGAAATTAGGACTTACTGATTTAGGGTTATTTACTTAACTTCTGAGTTCTGACTTATGAGTTTAAAAAAAATTGTAAGTGGCGGGTTGGGCTGGTTACTTTCATCAACGGTCTGATGCTTCAAACCGTGAACCGAACCAACCCAAGTTAGTTTGTGTAAAAAAAACCAAATCAAACCAATAGCCTTCCTCAAACTGACCCGAACAACCCCGAAGCAGTTCAGTTTGATTGGTTTCGTAGGTTTATCGATTTTTTTTGCCCAAGCCTAATCTGAAGACGTGGTACCTTCGCTGATACCATTGATATAGATCTTAGGAAAGTTGTATATCAAAAGTTGTTTGTTGAAATTGAAGAGCCAAAGTCTATATAAACTAGAAAACTGAAAGCCCATAATGTGAGATTCAAATCTCATACCTTATAATGGAAACTATAAAAATCCACCACGTTTCGCGATCTCGATACCCACATCGGACTATCTTTGCACTAGCCCATGACTAATCTCGGATGAACACTGGTATGCCAATATCACCATCCACATCGCTCAATTGCAACCGAAAGGTGTGATACCCGCTCTGATACCACTGAATAGATCTTGGGAGATCAATACCTCAAAAGCTAGTTGTTGAAAGCAATTAATCCCAAGCAATGACCATGAAATCATGCCAATTAATCACCAATGAGCGATGCCTAGCAACCACCAATGAATTATTCTCAATTATAGCTTGTCTGCATATCATTTATTCCCATAATGGCCTCTAATAACTCCATATAGATCTTGGGAGAGTCATACCTAAAAAATTACCTGTTGAAGTGGGAGAGCCTAAGTTTATATAAACCACACAATGAAAGCCCATACTTTCAATGTACGATTCAAGTCCCATACTTTACAATGGGAACAATAACAATCCACCACGTTTCGTGATCTTAACGCCCACATCGGACAGACTTTGTACTAGCACATGGACGAACACTTCTATGTCGACATCACCATCTGCATCGATCGATTGCAATCAATAGACGTACTTTCTTTGATACCATTGATATAGATTTTGGGAGAGTCATACCTTAAAAGCTAGTTCGTGAAGTTGAAAAGCCCAAGTCTTTATGAACGACACTAAAAGCCTATAATTTCAATGTGGGATTCAAATCACATACCTTCCAATGGAAACCATAACAATCAACCATGTTTTACGATCCTGCGCCCATGTCGGACTTGCTTTGCACTAGCATATGACCAGTCCCAAACAAACGCTGCTGTCCCGATATCACCATCCGCGCCACTCGATTGCAATTGATAGACATGGTACTTGCTTTGATACCAAGTATTTGCATTGCTAAAAATGGATCATGTTATAGGCTTATTGGCTGGAAAACCCAGGGATCGAACTTACGGTGTTTACCTAGTTTGACACTAAAATTTTTTAGGGTGTTTTGAGGGACCCTCTCCACCTGGTAGACCAATTTGAGGTGCTTTAGGCCTCCTTAGTCAACAAAAACTGAGATATGTTTTTTGGATACATTTATTCGTTTCAACTTTGTCTCAAATAGTCAATTATCTTACAATTAGCCATTTGCTTCAAGAAAGGAAAAAAAGTATAATAACGAAATTGCTCCCACGTAATTGTAGGAGTCATTAATTGTAGGAGTTTATATTTAAATGGAAAGCAATTAATCCCCAGCAATCACATTAATTATCCTTAATTACAGTTTGTCAGCATATGCTTCAATCCCTTAATGGCCTCTAGCAATTCCAAATACTTCTTGGGAGAGTTATATCTCAAAAGTTAGCTATTGAAGTTGGAGATCCCACGTTTATAGAAACTACACACCATGAGTAAAGCTCAATTATAATCGGAAGACATGGTATCTACTCTGATACCATTGATATTGATATTGGGAAAGCCCAGGTCTACATAATCCATACACCGAAAGCCCATACTTTCAATATGAGATTCAAGTCCCATATCTTGCAATTGGAACCATAACAATCCACCACGTTTTGCGATCTTGATACCCACTTAGTTGGCTAGCCCATGACTAATCCCGGACAAACACTACAATGCTGGTGCCACCATCCGTGCTGCTCGGTTACAGTTGAGAGACATTGTACATGCTCTGTTACCATTGGGAGAGGCATATCTCGGTGGCTAGTTGTTGAAATCGGAGAACCCAAGTCAATATAAACCATACACAGAAAGCCCATACTTTCAATGTGAGATAAAGGTCCCATACCTTACAACGGGAGCTATAACAATCCATCACGTTCCGTGATCTTGGGGACCATGTCGGACTAGCTTTGTACTAGCTCATGACTAGTCCCAGACTTGTACTGCTTGTCAGTGTAACCATCCGTGGCTCTCAATTGTGATCGGGAGACGTACCTGGCTTAGAAATGTATAGAATTGTGGTCTTATTGGCTGGAAAAGTCCAAGGATCTAGCTTACAAAGTTTACCTATTTTGACACTAAAATTATCAAGGGTACTTTGAAGGACCCTATCCTCTAGGTAGAGCTATTCGCTGTTTTTACGCCTCCTTAGTCAACTAAAGTTGAGATAAATTTTTGGATACTTTTCTTCATTTCAACTTTGGCTTAAAAGCTAATTATGTTACAACTAGCCATTGGATTCATGGAAGGAAAAAAACATATAATAATGAAATTGCTCATACGTAATTGTAGGAATCATTATTTCAACAAAAAGCAATTAATCCCACGTAATTGTAGGAATTATTATTTACTTTTTCCTGAAAAAGATAGATGGAAATAAACCTGTACTCGCTCTAACGTCTTTCGTTGGAAAGAAATTAATCCCCACCAATCACTGGCAAATCATGCCCGGCAATCATGGGTGAATGATCCTCAATTACATCTTGTCTGCATATTCTCTCATCCTGTAATGGTTTTTCCTCTCTACTAATATGCGAGCTTTGATGATTTTTCAAACGAGAAGCTAATTGAACCTTTTTCCTATAATTAAACCTTCCAGATGATATTTGAGGGTGTTATAATCATCAAAATGAAAATTTTGTTTACTTTGCTGGGTAGTAATCTGAAATTTTGGGGAAAAAATACACATAAATTTAGCATAGTTCAAATATCAAGCTTTTCATACAACATTGTGTGTTGATAAGTGTATATTATACACTTATTTGGACTGAAAAGTATAAACATTTAATAGTTCTTTTGAACAATTATAGCCTAATTTATAGTATATTTTGTTCATTAGGTGAAAGTTGATGAATGAAAGTGGAACTAAAATAAATAAGCAAAAATTGGCAAAAATGGCAAAATCCAAAGTTTGGGGACTAAAGTACAAATACTCAAAAATTCACAACGATTGGTCCTGACTTAAATGAAGGTGTATGCTCTCTGGAGAATTTATCTCCAGACAAGAAATTAAAAAGTGAGGATATGATCAACCTATTGTATTTGATAACAATGGCTCTCTGAAAGGAGTAAATATCATATGTAATGTTTATGGGGAGTTTAGACTGACCAGTGAATATTGTGGTGCATTGCATTATACTAAAAATTGCTTCTTATTGGCAACTCTAGAGGAAGTAAGGAATGCTATCTTCAATTATCCATATGAAGAACAAGATGATGATGGTAGAAAATAGTTACGGGAGACATCATCATGCAAAAGTATAAAAAGATTGAAGATTAAGTAATTTCAGATGAGCCAAATAACATATCAATGGAAGATCTCTTCATTAATCAACTTGAGGAACCAACTAAAGAACAAGAACATGTAGAAACAAATAAACTAATCATGAAGGAGCAAAATGAATTAGTGGAATTCAAAGAAGGTGGGATTAGAATGCAAACCTCCAACTTCATTGATTTTGTGATTAAAGTCGATGAGGAAATTGAAGTATTCATAGCTGAGTTCAAATTGGCCAATTTGGGCAAGTTATACCATATACAAAAGTGTTAAGTACGATCTTATAGGACATGTGAAATATGGAACAAAGTCAAATTGAACAAGCTAAGCAGGACCTCCTAAGGCATATTCAAAGTGCCATGAAGCACTTTTGCAAAAGTCTAGCTAAAGACTTCAAATTAAGCTCTTATTGGGAGGCAGCCCAATTTTTTAACCTTTTATTTGTTATGCCATTTGTACTTGCATTTCATATAGTTTATTAAAGTCATTAGTTTTAAGCATGTTTCTGTTTCAATAAGAGGATCATCATATCTATATTATGCACGTTGAAAGAAAATCATATATTTGAGTGAAAATAGTAGAAAATATATGTGGTACATTTTCAAGGCTCTAGGATGTAAAAAACTGTTTATCATACACATCACATTATAAATTTTAAACTTCTTGTTTTGCTCTTATATTTGTCTTCTTTCGAAGGTACAGAGACATCGAACAAGATGAAGCTTAACAAGCTCAAGAATGGAATGAAAGGTACAGAGACATCTCATTTCTTCCCCATCCCTTTATGTTCTAGATTATATTTTAAGACATTGATGACAATGACTACTTTAAGTTTAGGGTAGAAAAAACATTGAGTTTTCAGTTTTGTTATTCTTATTTAATTGTGTGTTTCTAATTTTTTATTATATATAAAAATTGAATAAATTTTAAAAATTATAAATTTTCAAACAATGATTTTCTTGATTATTGTAAGCTTGTGTGTGTTAGGTAGCCTTGTTGGCAAATATATTTGAAATTATGTATTAATTTATGAACTATGGCTATGTTACATACTTAGATTAATTGATTTTTATCCTGTAAAACTTGATATTATTTGCGCACAAAAATTAATTTTAGCATCATAAAGTAATGGGTTGATCATATGCTTGATAGGTTGAAATAGTAGAACTTAGATGTTAAACCAAGAAATTACTACAATGTACATCCTTTGACTAAATTTAGATTAGTTTGGGGGTGATTTTACTATTGTAGGGAGAAATTGATATGAATGGAGATTCCATGTGTGTAAGTTCTTGTGTGAATTGTCTAGTGTCGATATGTGTAAGTTCTTGTGTGAATTGTCTAGTGTCGATATGATGAAAATCGGGTGAAATTTTTAAGTTAAGGGTCGATTTTTGAGAACGAGTGTTTAATGAGGGACATCACACTAATCATGGCAAAAAATAAAAATAAAAAAAGGAAAAAGAAAATGTTATCTCGTAACACCTTTTCGTAGTCTTTATAACTTAAGTGATTAAGGATGTAAATGTATTTAAAGGTGCTGTATGATCATCTGACTTGAGAGACTCTGGCCTAAAACTCACAACAAGGATCATTTAGAAAGTTTAATAGAAAGAAGTCTCCACATAAAATAAGAAAAAATAATAATTATGTATTTACGTACTACGTGCGTTGATTCACTCTCAAATACTTATTTAAGAAAGAAAGATTTTTGACAAAGGACTATTAGCCTAGTTGAGACTTAGAGGCTCAGGTAATTAAATTTTTGGAGAATCCTTATTTGTTGAAGTATCAACTTACAATTAGTTAGATCCATCTAATCTAAAGAAGGTGAGGAGTTGCTATAAACATTCAGCCTTAGATCACACACCGAGGAAAAGTGAGAAAAATAATAAGTTTAAGGGTGTGTGAATCTTACAAGTGATTAAAGTAAAAATTTGACAATCAAGGGTCGGAAATTGAAACAACTAGTAAATTTATAGTATTTTACTTAATTATTAACACACATATCAGTTTTGCATTGAAAAGGTAGATATTGATTTTGGTAATGTGGCCTTGAAACTGTTTATAGATTTAATATAATGATTTCAATCCTAAAAAAAAATGGCAGGTTATCTAACCAAAACCTTTTGCATGTTTGTGTATTTTTTAAGTTAGGTTATGGTTTTATTTGAGGACAAATAAATGTTTAAGTTTGGAGGTGTTCGATAGATGTATCTTATACACTTATTTGAACCTAAAAATATAGGCATTTAATACTTTTTTTGAACAATTATAATCTAATTTATTATATATTTCATTTATTAGGTGAAACTCAATGAATGAAAGTGGAATTGAAAGAAAGAAGTAAAAATTGGCGAAAAGAGGAAAATTCAAATTTTGGAAACTAAAGTACAAATACTCAAAAGTTCTATTGGACCTCACGATTAAGATTTGAGAATGTTAGGGATCAATGGATGCAATTAAAAGTCAAAAAGGAGTGAAATATGATCAAAATATAGACACAAATCAATTTTCAATTTATCAAGTATGTTTCAGATTTTTAGTTGGAGATTCAAACTCATTTTTGACATAATAAACGTTCGAATTTGAAAAAAGCTACATCTGACAAAGCTATTGCCCCTTGACTCATCTTTACAACAAATTTTGAATCACCTTAATCTACATGTGACCTTTTATTTCTTTTATTTAAGATTCTAGTTCTTTAAATGCATATATGTTGATTTTATTCATGAATTTAATACTTTGAATTTTTTGGCCAGTTTTTAAATGATTTTGTGAATTTGTTACGAATCAAGAGGTGAATATTAGATATAGACCACATAGTAAAATCTGGTAATTTAACGTGTAGAGATACCTATACTAATTATTGTGATCATTAGATGAATTCTTAGAAGTAATATTTCGTTTAATAAAGATTGATTTACATAGAGATATGTAATTGAATTAGTTAAATAGATTCATTCAAAACTCGAGAGGGGTAAATTGAATACTTTAAAAGAATTCAACCGAACACGACAATAGTAATGAATCTTGATTAGCGAATTAAATGGAATTCATAGGTAAAATTGTAAATCCTAGCATCCACATTCATAATTTTAAATTTAGTTAGAATAATTAGATGGCAATCACAAACATTATTATTTGTTTTCGATCAAATTAAAGTTACAAATAATTTAACCAATTGTTAGATAGCAGTCCTCGTGAGAACGATATCCGGACTCATTGATCCACTATATTACTTGTTACGATCCGTATATTTGTGGAATATAAAAATCGACGACATGTGTCACATAAACTAGAACAATGATTGGGTTGATTAAGAGATGGGTGCTAATTTCTGTTCAGTGATTGGTTGATTTTAAATTGGAGGGTTTGTTTTTGGAATGAGCTTCAATCTTGGACGGTGGTATGGTAGTAGGGTGGGGAAGGTTGGAGCGGGTTGGAGAAGATTAACTTCTTTTTTCGTTTTACGTTACATCTAGACCATTCGACTAATTCAAGTGAACGACCATGATCATTTGTCAAATAGAACTGTAGGAGTACCGCTTTACACAGTCAAATATTTTATAGAGTTAGTCTTACTAATAGTAACCAAAATAGAAAAATAAAAATAAACAAAAAATCATAATCAACTCAAGTTGCCTGACATGGAGAATCAAAGAAAGGTCCCCAGAAGTAATGAGAAGGAAGTATAGAATGACTTGAAGTTGAACTTATGTTTTTTTCCAAGCACTTGTATTTACTTTAAGTAGAATGAAGAAAAGTACTAATACCTTGCCCTATAGATTATACTTATTTTATTCTTGTTGTCTAATTGTATGATATAAGTATTTAAAATCCAGATCATCTATAAATAGAGTGCATGGATTAGGGAAACCACACACCTCTCCCAGCTAACTATAGTAACTCATCCCACTCATTCCAACGGATCCATCTGAAATTGTGGTTGAACGCTCTAGTTTTCCCAAGGATTTTATCTTCAGTGCTTCATCATCGGCATATCAGGTGTGCAACTAATTGTTGTATGTTTTTATATGTCGTATCAAGCAGTATTGAATGGAAGAATGGACAAGAGTTTAGCCTATTTTTAGTTTGTTATCATTGTCCTCTATTTTACATACACCTTATCAAACATACCACTGTTGTTTGGGGAAAAAAAAGAGAAAAAAAACCATTATCAGAATGCAGGATTACATATCTAAAGGATTTGTGATGGACCAACCAACTCCGTCATTAAATCTACATTAGATGGTCAAAATATTTCTTTGTGATATTAGTTTACTTAAGTTTGTCGTTCTATTCATTGTGATGGATCCCACCCAAATAGACGCCAAAGAATCTAATTTTCCGAGGCGTATATCTTTGGTGCTATAACATCTGCGTTTCAAGGAGTATATTGTATCAGGCAGAATTGGACTAGAAAATGGACAATTCTGTAGCCTATAATTATTACTCTGTTAACGTTGTCCCGTACTATTAAATACACCTTATCAAACATTCCATTATTGTTGGGAAGAATAAAGATTCGCTAAAACCATCGTTAGAATGTGCGAGTACATATGTCAGCAGGTCTATTAACATGTAATTTAATTTTATTGTTTTCTACTTAATTTTTGGGCATATAATTTATTTTATTGGCATTTTGTTTAATTACTGCAGGTCGAAGGAGCTTCGAATGCAGATGGTAAAGATAGGAGTAATTGGGATTGTATGACACTACATGCAACTGGTCTCTTCAATCTCTCTCCCTATCTCTGTGTTCTGTTAGTTTGTGTCTGTGTATTAATATAGATGTTAACATAATTCTACATCACTTAAATACATATAAGAGATCTCGGTTGAAATCTCTAATTTTAATAATGTCCCAGAGCCCAACAAACTTAAATGTTTTAAGATTAATGTTTTCAAACATAATAGTTATATATAAAAAATTAATCAACAAATGAGGCTTATGGTACTCTTTTTAATAAAATTGACATTTTAAGAAGAAATTCGAATCTCAATAAAAAATATAAGCATGTGTTAATTTATACAATGATCGTTGGTGAGCATATGTTTATCTCTATTATTAATTGGAGTGACAGATAGCATTTCGGATGGTAGAAATGGGTGTGTTGCTCTTGATATGTTCGAGGTACATGTACTCTAGCTATTTATTTTTTATGGCACAGAGTGATGGAAATTAATTTAGTGGACTAAACATAAAAGGAAATGTAGCTCCAATTTTAAAAATATTTCCTTTTATTTTCAGTCAAGGCTTACTTCACATGGAAAGGTTGTCCCTTTTAATTAAATTCCGTATCAAAATTCCAAATCACTAGAAGTAGCTTGAAGTAATTGTTCATTCACAAAGTGGAGCTTTCAAGACATTTTACACAAGTGATAAGAGGAAGTATAATAACTGAAGTGAAAAATTAATTGAACGAACAAATTTAAACGTATTAAATTACTTTTTTTTTTTATCATTAAAGCAGGAAAGGTTTTTGTCCCCACTATTGAAAATAATAAATTAGCGACCATTATTTGGAACTATTTACTTCGTTATTGATACTTCCTTAACATTTGAAGTCAAAATTTTCAATTTAGAAAAAAAGGGAAGAAAAAATAAACTATTTACATTATAACTGACTGTACTGTAATTTAAGCCACCAAGAATTATGTGTTCCATTGTAAATTGTACTCATTTTTGATAATGTTGTAGGAAGATGCGGCTTTGATGAAGAAAGTTGGTTTGAATTCTTTTCGATTTTCAATTTCGTGGTCCAGAATCTTACCAGGTATTGGACTCTATTTCAATAAAATTAGAAAAAATTGATTTTTGTATTTCAATATTGAAACGCCGAAAATTTGGAGTTTGTGCATTATTTCATTTCAAAGGAAACATTTTCTAATTAATTTATTTTTTCAGGTGAAGTGATTTTTTTTATTAAAAAATGTAAATGACTATAGTGCCTTTTATCGAAATCCTCACTAGGCAAAGTGGATGAGATTCTTGACAATATAGAGTTTATTGGCTTCATTGAAAAGTAGGACTAGGGTGTCAAAATGGACTAGAAGGCCTCGTCAAACTTGCCTAGTTTTCGGCCTAAACCTCATGGAAATGACATAAATTTAGAAAAAAAAATTGTCGAGAAAATGATACATTTAAAACAAAAGACTAATTTTTTTTTTTAAATTAGAAGTTACATAGAAAACGAGAAGTTGTCTCTAATATGACGTTGCCAAGCAATTTCCTCTATTTTAATGTCAAGTAACGGTTCCTTGTTTTATTTTAATTTATGTATAAATTACTTTGATATTTTAGGAGGCAAACTATGCGGTGGCGAATCAAATACTATAACAAACTCATAGACGCACTTTTGGCAGAATGTTAGACTCTATTATATATAGAATTTACACGTTTATTGTTTCTTTAAGAAAATGATGTTTATTTTTGTTTAGTTAATTCATAATTGAAGTTAAAAAATTGATATGATTTTGAAAACATTTTTCTTTTAACATACAAAATAAAATCAAACAATATTACCGTGCTTTCTCGAATTACTTTTGTGTAGACATTTCAACCTGATGTTCCTCAATGTTTGGAATATGAATATCGTGGCTTCTTAGATCGTCAAATTCTGTAAGTAATTTGATCTTGCATCACAAGGAATGTCTTGTTCTAGATATTAGCGAAGAAGCGAAGTAATTTTTCCAAACACTATATATCGGAGGAAAGGCCCAAATGTTTTGTTTAAAGATAATGGTATAAGTGATAGAATAATGGCAGATTGATCTCTTGCACAAAGATCAATGCCGTGTGAGAATTTTTACCATCTATGTGTACATTACACATATATCTTGATATTAACATGTTTCACATTGCCATTACAGGGAACATTTTTGCAAGTTTGCTCAGATTTGCTTTCGGGAATTTGGTGATCGAGTGAAACGTTGGACCACATTGAATGAGCTATGAGCCTTTAGTTATTATGGATATGTGGGGCAATTTTCCCCCTGGTCGAGGTAAACCTCGTGCAACTTCAGCAAATGAAACTTCGATAGAAAATAAGCTGCCTCTCCTGGGTGCAACATCAATGGAACTACGGACAAAAATCGATTGAACAACTGATGCGTTCCTCGGTCCTTCATCACAGAAGTGCAATGACTATTCCTCACTTCTACAGAAAGAGATCCGGTCAGGGTCAGAGAACTAGTTGCTATGGCGCACAATTTTCCTCAAGGTACATAGACGTGATGAAGTCGCACAACTGCATCAACAAGTGGAATTGCTGACATAACAAATTGCTGCACTCATACCACAGCGTTTGAGGAATCGCTGTATGTGGTCCAACCGGTTGAGGATTTTGATTATGAGAATCCGCGTCAGGATGAAAACAAGCATTGGGAATCAGGATTCAAAGTTGATGTTCCTTTCACTACGGGTAGTTCTTCCAATAATCCACAGCAGCAGATGACGCATCTTGGTATCCTACTCAACATGGCCATCCTAGAACTAATCATGTTCAACATCCCGCATGTCCTGGAGATGGTATTCGTTGTTTTGCTTGTGGAGGTACAGGCCATAGACAATCTGAATGTCCTAAGAACCTACGCAGATGATTCTTTGTTGATGTAGGGTATGAAGATTATGAAGGTCCGCCTATTTTTGACAATAAAGACACTGAAGAAGCCATAGAGGAGGAAGAGTTTGTAGTTGGTGATGTGGGTTAGGCGTTGGGGGTGAGACGGAGCTTTCCGATTTCCCTGGAGAATAACGCTGACTGGCTAAGTAATAATATCTTCCAGTCGATGTGTACTATTGGGAGAAAGGTCTATAGATTTGTTATTGATTCTGATAATTGTGAGAATGTGGTGGCTGAGGAGGTTGTTAAGAAGCTAGGTTTGCAGACTGGGAAGCATCCCAAACCGTATAAATTGGCTTGGCTAAAGAAGGGCAATGATGTAGAAGTGTCTCGGCGTACTCGAGTCAGTTTCTCTATTGGACCTACCTACAAAGATCGGGTTTTATGTGATATGGTAGAGATGGATGCATGCCACTTTCTGTTAGGGAGGCCGTGGCAGTTTGACCAACATTTGCAGCATGATGGATATACCAACGCATACAACTTTCTGTTTGGGAAAAAGAAGATTGTATTACTATCGGATAAAGGCTCAGTAAAAATAGTAGGGAACGATGCCAAGTTTCTAACCAGAGCGAAGTTCGAAAGAGAGATGGAGAAATCTGGGGTAATGTATGTTCTGGTGGGAAAATTAGTTGACAGCGAGCAGGAGGTCCCTCGCAGGTTTCAGCCATTGCTAAAGGAGTTTCATGAGGTCTTCCCAAAAGAGCTTCCAGATGGATTGCCACCACTGCGGGATATTTAGCATCAGATTGACTTGGTGCCTACTGCTTTTCTGCCTAACCAGGTGCATTACAGGATAAGCCCCACTAAACACGAGGAGTTGCGTAGACAAGTGGAGGAGCTTCTAGCCAAGTGGAGAAGTCTTAGTCCTTGTGTTGGTTCTACACTTCTTACGCCAAAGAAGGATGGGACGTGGCACATGTGCGTGGATAGTAGGGCAATCAATAAGATTAAGGTGCATTACCGTTTCCTATTCCTCGCCTAGATCATTTGTTAGACCAGCTTACCGGTGCTTGCGTGCTCAGCAAGCTTGATTTGAAGAGTGGGTACCATCAGATACCGATCAGGCCTGGGAATGAGTGGAAGACATCATTTAAGATGAGGGACGGATTAGTCATGCCTTTCGAACTTTCCAATACGCCTAGTACATTTATGCGTGTCATGAATCAGGCTTTTTGTCCATCCATCGGTAAATTTGTTGTTGTTTACTTAGATGATATTGTGATTTATAGTACTAACGATGATGATCATGTCCAGTACCTTCGAAAAGTTCTTTCAGTCCTTCATCGGGATCACTTTTATGCTGAAGTGAAAAAGTGTTCGTCGTGTTGTATTATTGGGTTATGTGGTGTTGAAGAAGGGGTTAGCAGTAGACACATCGAAAGTAGAGGCAATAAACCAGTGGGCACAGCCTAAAACTGTTACAGAAGTTAGTAGTTTTCATGGTCTTGCTTCATTTTATTGCAGGTTTATACCACATGTCAGCAGTATCATGGAACCAATTAAAGATTATATCTCCTATTATAATTTTTATATGTTTCAAACTCCAAAATTTTTCTTATTTACAATTTATTTTGGTTAGCATTAAAGAGGTCAAACATACCACTATTATTACATACAACTAATCAAACATACCACTAATGTTTGGAAACAATGAATATTTGCTAAAACCATCATCATATTACGTGTGTACATATCTAAGGGATTTCGTGATGGACCAATTAATTGTGTCCTTACATCTGTTATGTGATGACAAAATATTTCTTTGTAATATTAGTTTACTTAAGTTTGTCATTCTATTCATTCTGACGGATCCCACCAAAATAGAGTCCAAACGCTCTAACTCTCCAAGAAATTCATCTCTACTACTATAACATCGGAGTATGAAGTGTGTAATTGCTATATTTTAGTACGTTGTTCAGGCGGAGTTTGACACAAAAATGGACAATTCTTATCCTATAATAATTACTTTGTTAATATTGTCCGACACTATTAAATACAACTTATTAAACTTTTCTATTATTGTTGAGAAGAATTAATATTTGCTAAAAACATGATTAGAATGCGCGAGTACATATTTCAGAAGGTCCATTAACATGTAATTTAATTTTCTTGTTTCCTTCTTAAATTTTGGATATAATTTATTTTATGGGCTTTATATTTTATTACCGTAGGTCGAAGGAGCTTGGAATGCAGATGGTAAACGCACGAGTAATGAATCATTGTACAAATCCTAAAACTAACTCTAGTCTATGTGTAATAGTACTGTTCTGAACTGATCGTAAGATAATGACAATAATGAAATAGATAAGAAAAAAAAAAGCAAGAACACCGAGATTTATGTGAAAATCCAACATGGGAAAAAGCCACAGGCAAAGAAGGAAAATTTCACTATAATCTACAATGAATATGTTTATAACAAGATTTCAATGCTTCGAATAGTGATCTAAAGCTCTCAAGATACTGTATGAATATTACGGGAACAATACAAGTCGTCACTTACATATATGTGCCCTAAAATCCAAGTTGTAGATGAATATGAGTCTAGAAAATGTGTCAAAATGCGAAATGGGCTTGGGTCGAATAACCCCACCACACGAGCGCCATACTAGCACTAAGTCTTGGGAGAAAAATTGAAGGCACTACTTAAGCGGCCAGTTAGTGGCAGGGTAGCGAAAATGGTGCGACTTTTCTTCCCTATTCATAATTTTGATCTTTTCAAGACCATTTCAACCAAAATTTCAATATCCACTAAAGTTTGAATCAAACTAAAACAAATATCTACCTTAAACCAAATTTCAATACAAAGAATCCAAAAAATGCATCTCCAAAGTAAACACCAGTCCACCTCATCCAAACAAGCCCCAATGGGCGAAATCAATGACAAATACCAACAAGTTCAAGCAATACTCAAACTTAGCAATGGAAAGTACTTTTATCATCAAATCAGTAAGATTATCCTTAGTATCAACTTTGCTCACTATAATATCACAATGAATAATCACATCACGCACAAAACGATACCTCACATCAATGTGTTTAGTCCTCTCGTGAAACATCTGATCCTTAGTCAGAAAGATAACACTTTGACTATCATAATACAGTGTAGAATTCTGTAAGTCTTCACTGATTTTTCCAATCAATCCCCTCAACTACATAGCCTTTTTACATGCCTCTTTAATGGCTATGTACTATGCCCATGTAGACAAAGCTACTATATTCAGCAAAGTACCTTTTCAATTGATAGCACAACCTTTAACGGTAAACACATACCCTATAATTGATTCTCTCTTATCAAGATCCTCTACATAATCTGAATCTACATACCCAATGACTCTATATATTTCTACCAAAATGAAGGTAAGCATTAGTAGAGCCCTTCAAGTAACTGAATATTCACTGCATTGCTTTCTAATGTTTCTTGCTAAGATTTGCCATATATCTACTAACTACACTTATTGCATGTGTCAAATCTGGTCTTGCATAAACCATAGCATACGTAAGCAAACCAATTGCACTGGACTAAGAAACCCGAGACATATACTATATGTCTTCATCTGATTGAGGACACAAGCTAGATGATAATCTAAAGTGGGTAGCCAATGGAGTACTGACAGTCTTTCTTTCAGCACAATAAACATTTCACTTTCTCAATTTACCCCTTTTGATTCAAATATAATCCGCCAGCTTTCTTATCCTTCAAGATTTTCATACAAAAAATCTTCCTGTACCCAAGCCATTCATCTCAAATTCCATTTTAGTTATTCTATGACAATATCAGTCTTGTACTCCAACAGAAGCTTGATGATATCAAAGCTTATAGACTTTAAGTTCCTAGTTGTCAATTAAAGAATTCAGAGTGGTTAGATATCTATAAAATATATTAGGACAAACTCCATAATCATTATTCAGAGTGGTTAGATTTCTATAAAGTATATTTGGATAAACACCATAATCGTGGATCCATTTACGAAATGGCTATCACCCAAGGTCTTTTATGAATATAATACTCACATGGGTGTGGCATCTTTTGATGATATGTCAATTTAGTGAGAGTTTGTATTTGGATGTTGTCTATTTTAGACACATATTTTTATCCATGGATATTCAGTTTATTTCAGAAATAAAGTATTCTGCTGAGTTCCACTCTGATTAAAGTTTATGGTTGATCTCATTAAAGGATAAGGTAAGACCAGTTGGAAATAGGCATATTTGGATCACATTATATGTAATTTCCATACTACACATCCATACTTGATCTATGTTATTTGATTGTGTTGATGTACGTAACCATTGAGGATAACAAAAATCGCTTTGATCCTATATTGATGTAATCAATGGACGAGATTGTTTGGAGATTTTTTTGGTTATGATAGCAAAAGTTTTGAATTCTAAGGTTATACACATTTATAAGGTAACATATGTGGCCCCAGTGGGAGATTGTTGGGAAATTATTTAATTTTTTATGTGAATCAACATATGTAATTAATTGTGCATAAATGCTATCTTAAAGTTAGGCCCAAAATTAAATTGATCTAATAAAGAAATAAGTAATTGAGCTTTAGGCATCTAAATAAAGAGTGTGCCAGATTATATGTGTAGAGACCGAATCCATTAGAGTTTGTATTTGACGATATGCCGAATACATTTGAAAACTATATATAGGGTTATGTTCCCCAATTCATACCCAACTTCTCATTTGGGGTACCCTCTTTTAGAAGGAATTTGGTTATTATTTCTACATTGGACAAATTTGGTTACTTTTGTTCAATTGTAAATAGTGAGTTTGATTTTTTTTTCTTAGTTCATTTATTGTGGGTACCAATTTTTTATCCGATTATGATAACCTATATCTGCTTAATACGGCTGTCTCTTACAAAGAAACATTGCAAATGAATTCACATGGTATTAAACATAAATTAACGGATAAGAATTTTGCTTCGTTATAGCACAAGAGATTAAGTAACATCTGTTAAAAGAGAATGAAGAATCTTATGTCAGAAGGAAATCTTGATTTCCATAATTTTTCAGACATAATGTTTATATTAATTACATTAAGGAAAAATAAACAAGTAAAAAAAGATTAGGTGCCTATAGGACTTCAGACGTCTTAAAAATAATTCATACGGATATCTATAGGCCATTCAATTTGACTTCTTAGAATGGTCAACAATAATTTATTATGTTCATAGATGATTTTTTCTTACTATGTCTACCTATATCTCATCTAAAATAAATCCAAGAGAACAATGTCCAGGGCTTTTTTCTACATTCGTAGAGAAATGTGAAATCGTCCCATAGTACATCAGAATCTCTCTAGGTAGAAGCACTAAAGACTGGCTTAAATTCTCAACAAAGTTCCAAGTAAAGCAATTGTTAAGGTGTTACAAATTTTTTTTCAAAAGATTCTACTATTAGGTTGATTTTTGAAATGTAAAACATTTGATTCCTTGAGGATGTAGAGTTTGTAGGGGAAAATAATGTTATAAGGTTAAGGATTTTGTCTTGGACGAAGAATATGTATATATTTCTTCTGTTGTAATTGACAATGATCAGGATCAGAGACGAATTCTTGCTATATATCTTGTTTAAGAAGCAATTTCGAATCAAACAATATTACAAAATCCCCTCTACAAAATGAAGAAATTGTTCTGGAAAAAAAAACTCAACAACCTCAAGAACAAAAACTATTAAAGAAATCCATTATGAAAAGAAGAAAGACAATTCCGGATGACTTTATAGTCTTTCTCCAAGAAAATAAGGATGACATGGTTTGATAGAATCAATCAACTTTCAACAAGCCATGCAAATGAATAATTCTAATGAATGGATTGATGTCACGCATAAAGAGATAAAGTTCATAAGTAACAATGACGTTTGAGAACTCATCCTATTGCCTCAAGGTGTGAAACTCATTGGTTGTAATTGGATATTTAAATACAGGAGGAATTTGAAGGGTGATGTGGAGAGATATGATGCTCTCTTGTTGCAAATGTCTTTACTCAAAAGGAAGGCATTGATATTAAATAGATGTTTTTCTCCGATCTCTATGAAAGACTCTTTTAGGACAATTATGACATTTGTAACACATATTGATTTTAAGCTACATCGGATGGTTTACAAATTAAAGAAATTCATGTATGGGTTTAAGCATATTTCCCGTAATGGTATCATAAATTTAATCAAATAATTATATCATTTGGTTTTGAGATGAATTCAGTTGATTGTGTATATCACTAGCTCAGTGGGAGTAAGCATATTTTTTAGTAATTATGTGGATGACTTACTGCGTACTTGCAATGATAGAAGCTTATTGTAAAAAACCAAGAGAGTTCAATTATGGAATTTCGAAATGAAAAATCTTGGTTGCGCCTCTTTTATATTAACGATATAGATACACAGGGATCGTTCTCGTGTATTTTTTGATTATCACAAAAAAGTTATATCAATAAGATTCTTAAGAGATTTGTGATGCTGATATGTCAATCAGGTGACACCCCTATTATTAAGGGAGACAAGTTTTGTCTTAATTAATGCCCCAAGGATAATTTCAAATAAAGAAAAATATAGAAAATTCTCTGTACTTCAGCAGTTGAAAATTTAATGTATACTTAGGTTTGCACACATCCGGATATAGCATTCATTATTAGAATGCTAGATAGATATTTAATTAACTTTGTGATGGAAATTCGAAAATTTGAAAAGCAGCAATTAGGTTATTCTATAGAAAACGAAGGATTATATGATCACATTTAGGAAAATCAGACCAATTGGAGATTATAGGATATTTTGATTCTGATAATGGAATATCACTATAAAATATTGTCACTATGCTATATATTTTGGATTATTTTGAAAGACCACTTTAGTTATCCCGTGATAATATCAGTCTTGTATTCCAATATGAGCCAATAATGTCAAAGTTTATAGATATTGAGTTCCTAGTTGTCAATGAAAGAATTCAGAGTGGTTAGGTTTTTATAAAACATATTAGGACAAACTCCATATTCATGGATCTATTCTGTGACAATAGCAGTCTTGTATTCCATTTACTAATCAATGGACGAGATTATTCGAAGATACTTTTGATTATGATAGCAAAGGTTTTGACATCATAAGGTTATAAAAAATTATAAGATAACATATGTGGCCCGAGTGAGAGATTGTTGAGTTTATTAATTTGTCATTATGGGCCTACATATGTAATTAATTATGTATAAGATTATCTTAAAGTTGAGCCCAATTAAAGTGATCTAATAAAAAATTAAATTGTTGGGTTTAAGGTATGAAGTGTGTGCGGATTGTATGTGTAGAGACCGGATCCATTAGGTTTGTATTGACGATTGGCTAAATAGACATGGAAACTATATATAGGATTATGGTCCCCAAGTCATATGTAACTTCTAATTCTTTGTGTCACCCAATCAACAAAAGAATATAAGATAAAGGATATTGAAGAAAAAGAAATTATTTCCAAAGAACTAAGGTATGTTCCGTATTATTAATTTCTTGATGATTTGATATGGATGATCTTGGTAATTAAGCAATTAGGTTTTCTAGTTTTATAAGGTTTAATGTTTCATAAAATTTCAACACTAGGAAGTTTGGGAAGGTAGGAATAGCTAAGGGGTGGGTTGGAAAAGATTAGTTTATTTATTTATTTTTATTTATGTTGTATTTAGACCATTATATTATCAAGTGAAGGACTTTGATTGTATGTCAAATAGCTCGGTAGGACAAAGGCTTCCCTTTAAAAAATAATCTCTTCCATGCACAGTTAAAAAGTTAAATAAACATAGAGTTTGTCTGACTAATACTAATGTGTGTTAAGAATTGGGTGTGACCCGAATTCTTTGTTTGAAGTATTGAAGAATTTTAATTTAAATGCATGTCAAGAAGAATTCAAGTTTGGAATGCTAATGAAATCTTATGTCAAATTGAAGTTCTATTTTGGAAGCTCATTGGGAGTTAGAATTTAACTTGAACTCGTTTTTTGGTATCCTACTTCATCAACAACTTTACTAGGAGGGTTTGAATATCCCCTACATGTTTCCTATAAATACTAGGCTCTTCTATATAATTTTATAAGTATGAGAAAATAGATTACTAGAATTATAGGATCTATTGTAATTTTTCTCTTTTCTCCATTATTCTTGAGTCAATAAAATCTCTTAATTCCTCTACCATATTCTTTTCTTCTTTATTCTTTTGCTTGATTATATACTTCAATATTATTTGTCATATAACTTCAACATATCATTTCGGTGGTTTGTTTCACAACAAGTGGTATAAGAGCCTAGGTTCAGCAGTTCTATAAGAGCGCAAAGTTTAATTTGTTCGAAGTCTTGTTCGTGATGACTTCCATGAAGTATGACATTCCGCTTTTAGATCTGAGCACTAGATTTTTTCTATGACAGGTTAAGATATGTGTAGTACTTATACAGCTAGATTTGGATGATGCGTTGCTCGAAATTGACAAGATCTCAGCAACTTTGACCGCGGAGGATAAATTACGGAGAGATAAGAAGACATTTTGAAGGAGAATTCAACAGTTGCTTTATGATTGAAGTTGGAGCAATTGTGTATGACTAAAAGTCTAACAAGTAAGTTGAAACTTAAGTAACGTTTATACTCTCATCGAATGGCGAAATGAGTGTCATTGGAAGATCACTGGCTATATTTAAAGAGATCGTCGCTGATTTGGAAACTTTAGAAGTAGAGCATGATGAAGAAGATTTGGTCTTGATCCTATTATATTCGTTGTCCACTTCGTTTTCTTCTTTTAGAAGCATGATCTTGTATGGCCGTGATACTCTCACCATAAAGGATGTGTATGATGCTTTGTATTCAAAAGAAAGATGAAGCATTTGGTTTCTGAGGGCAGAGATGGAGAAGGCTTGTTGCTCATGGTGGTTCTGAAAGCGGCAAATCGAAGTCTAAGTTTAGTAATTAGATTTGTAACTGTTGTCAGCAGAAGGGGCACTTGAAGAATGATTGCTACAAACTGTAGAATAAAGAAAGGAAGGCTGGAAGTAGATATTTAGATACTTCAGGCGAAGCAGATCTCGCAGAGAATGTTGTAAGTGATGGATATTTCTTATCTATTTATGACATTGAGTCTAAACCGGAAGATGATTGGATTCTTGATTTAGCATGTATGTTTCATATGTGCCTAATAAGGATTTGTTTACTACATATGAAACTATTTTCAAATGTGTCATGGTTATGGGAAGCAACGCACCTTGTCGGGTTGCTGTAATTAGTACGGTTCGATTGAAGCTTTTGGATGGGACAATTAGAACACTTGGTCAAGTTCGACATGTTCCAGATTTGAAGAAGAATCTCATCTCGTTGTCTACCTTGATTCAAATGATTATGAGTTCTTTAGTGGAGGTGGAGCTTTTGGTGGAGGTGGAGTTTTGAAGGTTTGTAAGGGTGCCCAAATTTTAATGGAGTGATAGAAAATGTTTCAATTATACATATTATAGGGTCGTGCAGAAGCTAGAAGAGTCAATCAGCACATATTCAGTACCATGGTAGACATTCGATTTAGTATAATACCTTTAGGAGCTCGTAAAAGGTCGGATTTGAAGAATACTGCTCAGTGTAGTATAGAAAATATGGATAATGCCGCTTTACCACCATCACCTACGGTGCTATTGTATTCAATTGCTAGGGATGGACCAAGAGGAAAAATGTATGTGGATGCTGAGTTTGTTGAGCATGCTTTAAATGGAGTAGAATGTGTACATTCTAGTAAGGGGCCTTCTGTAAAAACATTTGATATTGATTCTGTTTTGGGGTATGTTACAGCTAATTTTGGTTAATTCAAAATCATTATGATTTTTTGCGAATTTGACATAATTCTACAAGAGTTGTGTTTGGATTCATTGGAAGAGGTGGAGTATTGTGTTTTGTTGGAGAAATTATTTTTTTGGTTATTGTTGAAGAAGTCACTTTATTCCTTGGTGGAATTCATGTCAAGATGGAGATTCTTAAGAATTTGGTTGTGACCTGAATTCCTTGTTTGGAGTATTGAAGAATTCTAATTGAAGTGTATGCCAAGAAGAATTCAAGTTTGGAATGCTATTAGAGTCCTATGTCAAGTTGAAGTTCTATTTTGGAAGCCCATTGGGAGTTGAAATTTGTTTTGGACTTGATTTTTTGGTATCATACTTATTAATAACTCTATTAGGAGGGTTTAGATATCTCCTACACGTTTTCTATAAATACTAGGCTCTTCGATACAATTTTATAAGTGTGAGAAAATAGATTATTAGAATAGTAGGATCTGCTGTAATTTTTATCTCTTATTCATTATTTTTGGGTCAATAAAATCTGTTAATTCCTCTACCACATTCTTGTCTTCTTTATTCTTTTGCTTGATCATATATTTCATTATTATTTGCAATATAATTACAACATATCATTCCAGTGGTTTGTGTCACAACAATGTACATAGGAAAGTATCTATGTACATAAAATCATAATTAACTCAAGATGAAGAAAGAGACATGTTCAAAAGTAATGACAAGAAGTAAAGAACTAAAACCTACATGCACTTGGAATTTCTTTAAATGGAATAAAGAAAAGTACTCATACCTTGCCCAGAAGAATATATTTACTTTATGCTTATTGTCTAATCGTATGATTTAAGTATCCAAAATTCAGAGTCTATAAATGGAGTACACAAATAAGAGGTACCACACACCTCTCCATCTAACTATAATATCTCATCCCACATATTCCAATGGATCCATCCCAAATTGAGATCAAATGCTCTAGTTTTCCCAAGGACTTTATCTTCGGTGCAGCAACATCAGCATATCAGGTGTGTAACAATTAGTGTATGTTTTAGTGTATCTTACAAATCAGTATTGAACAGAAAAATGGATGACTTTAGATTATTTTTAGTTTGTCATCATTGTCCTCGATTATTACATACACCTAATCACACATACCACTAATGTTTGAAAACAATGAAGAATTTTCTAAAACCATCATCAGAATACATGAGTACATATCTAAGGGATTTCGTGATGGACCAACCAACTCCATCCTTTGATTTGTCATGTGATCCTCAAAATATTCCTTTGTAATATTAGTTTACATAAGCTTGTCATTCTCTTCATTCTGAAGGATCCCACCCAAATAGAGGCCAAACAATCTTATTCTCCAAGAAGTTTATCCTCGGTGCTATAACATCGGAGTATCATGTATGTAATTGATATATTTTAGAATGTTGTATCAGGCAGAATTGGACAAAAAAATGGACAATTCTTTGGCCTATAATTATTACTTCGTTAATACTTTCCAAAACTAATAAATACACTTTATCAAACATTCCATTATTGTTGAGAAGAATAAAGATTCGCTAAAAACCAACGTTAGAATGCGTGAGTACATATGTCAGAAAGTTCACTAACATGTAATTTTCTTGTTTTCTACGTAAATTTTGGATATATAATTTATTATATGGGCTTTATATTTAATTAATGCAGGTCGAAGGAGCTTGGAATGTAGATGGTAAAGGCTGTAGTAACTGGGATTGTATGACACTACATGAACCTGGTCTCTCTCTCTCTCTCTCTCTCTCTCTCATTTCTTAGATGTGTTTGTACTAATATAGATGCCAACATAATTTTAAAATAAATCATAAAAACATTAACAAACATATAAGAGTTTAGGGCACTCATCGTAACAAGGTTGACAATTCGAGACGAAAATATCTTTTCTTAATGTTGCATTTGAGTCCAACAAGTTCAAACAAATAATTTGATCTTTCTGAAGCTCTCAAACAAGAGCTCAAATTTCAAGATTAATATTTTCACATGAGTCACCATCTTACATATGCATATTAAGCCTATAATACCACAATAGTTATATAAAGCATTAATCAACACATAATGACTTATGCTGCTACTCTAACAAAGTTGATACATTAAGAGGAAATTAAAAATATCTACATATGCATGTATTAATTTATACGTACACAAGAATATGTACTTGTCTTTTACACAATGATCATTGTTGAGCATCCATTTTTGTTTATTAATTGGAGTGGCAGATAGCATTGCGGATGGTACAAATGGGTGCGTTGCTCTCGATCATTATAATATGTTCAAGGTAAATGTACTAGCTATTTAATTTTTCGTCGTACAAGGTGATGGTAATTCATTTAGTGGACTAATTATAAAAGGAAACGTAACTAAAATCGAAAGAATATTTCCTTTATTTTCCGTCGAGGCTTACTTTAAATGAAAAAAGGTTGTCCCTTGTCATTATTTTCTATAGCAGAATTCCTTATCAGTTCAAGCATTAAGTGATGCATTCATCTAGGCCCTGAGCTTTTATTGAGGTCCCAAGTTATAAGAACTTTTAAACTTTTACCAGTTTTCTGCTAATTGGTATCAAAATAAAAACACAGCATTTTTAAGACAACCTACCACCATTCCCTCAGAGTTCCTTTACTCATTCATTTTCAATATTTTTATCTCTATGTACTTAGAATTTGGAAACACGAATCTGTGGTATGAAGTACTCGTTCGTTGACAAAATGGAGTTTTCCAAAAAATTCCTACAAAGTAATAAGAGGAGTGAAAAATGAATTGAACGAGCTTAAAAAAATTGAATAACACTTTTTATCATATAAATGCAAGCAAAACTTTGTCACCAGAATTTGAATTAACAAATTCGTGACCATTATTTGGAACATAACATTCAAAATGAGTTGATACTTTGTTAGCATTTGAAGTCAAATATTTCAAGAATATTGTTTTTTTATTATTGTTAGAAACAAAATTTTTTCCCATTATATATACTGGATACTGGATAGTACTCTAATTTAAGCCACCAAGAATATTATTATTATTATTATTATTATTATTCTTATTCTTATTGTAAATTGTACTCATTTTCAATAATATTGCAGGAAGATGTGGCATTGATGAAAAAAGTCGGTTTTGATTCTTATAGGTTTTCAATTTCATGGCCAAGAATCTTGCCAGGTATTGGACTATACTTCAATAAAATTAGAAAAAGAGGTTTTTATTTCAATAGTAGCACATCAAAGATGTAGAGTTTGTGTTTGCTTGCTTTTCTTCTTGTACTCAACTTTGAATTTATTATTCATTAAGAAGAGAATATTTTATTTGTAAAATCTATATGAATTGTGGGTCGTGTTGAAGTCCCTTACAGATCAACACTGTATAAGAATCGGTGCTCATTATTGCAAGTCACCGTGTGTGTCACATTGAGGTCCCGTAAAGCTCAATAGTGTGGGTTGTGTTGAGGTCCCGTAAAGCTCAATAGTGTGGGTTGTATTGAGGTCTTGTAAAACTCAACATTGTATAAGGATCGGTACTCCTTGTTTGTAAGTCACCGGAAGCTTTATAAACGGTTGGATTGTTCCATAAGTCAATCACGATAGTGTAAAAGGCCTTGTCCGTGACGGAGAGTTTGGTAACGGGGGACGTAGATCAAGTTTGGATTGATCCTACATAAATATATCATTTGCATCATCTCTCCATTTTACTTATCGCTTTTATATTTGTGCTTGCTATTTGAATTAATCTATTTAGTCTTTACTTGATTGAATTTATATTAGTTCTTCGAGAAAGTTTTAAAAACCAATTCATTCCCCCACCCCCCTCTTGGTTAGCTATTCTTGGGCTATCAAACATTTCAAGCGTGGGAGAATCTGTAAATATTGAAAGAACACTAGTGTATTGTGTGTATATAGAATAATTTGTGCAGCAGTTATCTGTTGGACAACCCCAGTGTCGTCTTAAAAGTGGGTAACTTGCAGTTCATGGCTTAAAGCCATAGGATTTTAGATTTTCGCTTATTTAATGCATGACAGAT
>CAIGRB010151857.1:0-26000 GCA_903798255.1 Fraxinus quadrangulata | reverse complement strand
AAATTTGAGGATTTCAGTACTTCATATCCTTCGTTCTTCACAATTTTCAAGCAACTATATGAGGATCTTCGTTTCCATTTTCTCTCTTTTTTTTCCCCCCTCCTCAACAAATTTGGCAAGCACTACGACTCCATAATAAAGGATTATGATAAAGGAAAAGAAAAGAAAAAAGAGTACAAAACTGAATTTCACGCCGTCTTAGGGATGCACCAGTTGGGTCCTTTCACATCAACACGCTTTTTTTTTTTAACAAGAAATGAAATTAGATTTCTCACCATGAAGTTATTTTAAGAAATTTTTCTTAAACGCCCCACCAAAATAAAAGAATAAAATAATAAATAAAGAACGTAGAAAAAAATATTTACTTTTTAATTTTTATACACCTATCTTAGTTAAGTCTAGGCTGATAGTTTTTAGCATCTTTTAATTCCAATTGTAATTGATGTTGAAGACTTCATTAAGTAGTGAAATTATCAGCATAGTTTTCACACAACGTCTACAGTTTTGCTTTTAAGAGCAAGATTGCAATCATCTACCTCTGAAGTAAAGAAAACACCACCTCTTGACGGACTAAAGGATCTCTCACAATTCCCCCTCCCCCATGAAATCACATGGAAAAATGACAATCTGAGCCCACAAGCAAAAGCAATCATAGTACTCCACTAAGAACTCCAGGAACAAGAAAAGATAGTAAATTTACACAGAAATTTCTTTTTTTTTTTTTCCAATCCTTAAACAGGTACAAGAGAAGAGTATAAATTAAAGAAGGAAGTACCAGAGAACCAGGGACAGGATAGTCTAGCCGAGAAAAGGACGAAGCAGTTGCCATAAATAGAAGCTCCACAATTACTTAAGATGGGAAGTTTCACAAACTGCTGCAGTGCCATTCTTCGCCTCTCTTTTGTTTTGAGCTAGACTCCAAGCTAATATCGAGTCGGGCAAAAGAGTGAGGAGGGTATATTAAACTGAAACGATCTTGTAAGTTTGGGGGTTAAATTGAAACGACTGAAAGAATAGTACTAAAAATGAAATTTATATGTTGCCCTTGTATGGAAGAAGATGTCAATTCAGAGTTCAAGTCTGCACTTGATAATTCCCACTCCCCAAGGCCACGGGTTAAACAAAACCTCCGTTTGTCATCTTTGATCGAAATTCTTCATTACACGTAGTTTGCGAAAAGCCCAAAAAAACTGTGGGAAAACAGAGCACGGATAAAACGATGATTTGCATGTACAAGGACCCAAGTTGCAGCATCGATGTCAGAGTTAAAGACCTACTATCTCGGATGACTCTCCGAGAAAAGATCGGTCAAATGACCCAGATCGAGCACGGCGTCGCCACCCCTTCAGCCGTTAAAGACCTCTACATAGGTCCACTTTACTATTAAACTCTATAACAATAGTTAATACATACACACACATATATATACATTTTATTTTCTTGCATTAGAGACCTTTATTGTAATGAATTACAGCCAGAAATTTTATGTCATTTTTTGGTGGATGGGTTCGTAGGGAGTATACTGAGTGTTGGTGGAAGTGGGCCCTTCGAGAATGCAAAGTCTTCGGATTGGGCTGACATGGTAGATAATTACCAGAAGGCTGCTCTCGAGTCGCGGCTTGGAATCCCACTGCTATATGGGATTGATGCTGTGCACGGTAACAATAATGTCTATGGCGCCACCATTTTTCCTCACAACATTGGGCTCGGAGCCACCAGGTAAATATTTTATTTGATTATATGGTTTCGCTATATAGAGAGTGTAGGTGCAATTTATTTTACAAATGCTTGATAGTGCTAATTATAAACAATATGATGGTACTTATTCAGAGATGCTGACTTGGCTCGAAGAATTGGGGCCGCCACAGCTCTTGAAGTGAGGGCGAGTGGCATTCACTATACTTTTGCTCCCTGTGTAGCTGTAAGTTGTTATTATTAACAGTTATGACATATCTGTCTCTTTTTGGTATTTAAATTGTTATTTCAAGTTAAAAGTGTTAAATGTTAGAATATATAATGTAATGGAATAGATAAGTTATTCCAGCGAAATGAATGATTAATTCACTATAGCTAGATGCAATGTTGTGATTGATGCCTCTGCACTTTTGTGATAATGTAATGATGAAGGACAGTCCAAGTTAGTTATCCATTTTTCGATTTTGACAGTTCATTAATTGAGATATTGGAAATAAAATTCCTTAAGTTTCTCTCTGAAATATCAATAGTATTAATTATAATTTAGGTCGCAGATTCTTGAAGCCTCTGTTCTACGTGCAGTGCACGAAGTATTGGTGTATTCCTGTTCGTTATTGCTGTTCTCCTTTGTGGTTCTGAGTCAATTGCACTTGGTCTGTTGTCTTGAACAATTGCCGGCATGATAGTTATTTGCAGATGATTGTGATAGGTGTGTAGGGATCCTAGATGGGGAAGATGCTATGAGAGTTTTGGGGAAGACACTGAGATTGTTAGAAAGATGACCTCCATAGTGGAAGGCTTGCAAGGACAACCACCACCAGGACACCCAAATGGTTACCCATTTGTGGCTGGAAGGTAGACAAGACTTATACTATCCTTCTATTGGTCCACATCAAAAATATGAATTGTAATGTGCCTTAATTGTTTTGCTTGGTTTTGAATTTATTAGTTTCTATACATTTAATTATCGGTCCTATGATTTTATTATTAACAAATTATCACTCTCTTCTTCAATAAAATTTGAGAAGGAAAGAGAAACATGTTAAGAAAGTAGAGGTGATTTGACTTTTAGAATTAATTTATCCTTTTCATCTGAACAAATTGGAATACAACCAGTAGAACTCTTTATAATTCTATTGAAGTGTATGTTATAACGTGTTTTTTTATGGTTGCTTAACAAATTTTCTGATCTTCTGTACAAGAGATTTTTTGTTTCCCTTAATCCTTGTCAACTTTGTTTTGTACATTTAATTTCTTTCCCTTTATCTTTTCTTTCACTGATCAACATATTTAACTCCAGAGAAAATGTTGTTGCATGTGCAAAGCATTTTGTAGGAGATGGTGGCACCAAAAAAGGCACAAATGAGGGGGATGCCATATTGTCATATGATGAACTAGAGAGAATCCACATGGCTCCTTATCTGGATTGTATTTCTCAGGGGGTTTGTACTATCATGGCATCTTACTCTAGCTGGAATGGGACAAAATTACATACTAGCCATTTTCTCCTTACACGGATCTTGAAGGAGAAGCTGGGATTTAAGGTAAGCGGATGGCAAGTTTTACAGGAGACATCCCAAGCCCATACTATTTTTGCATTGCGTGGATATTAAATCTTGCTTGTGTTCTGGCTGGTGCTCATGATATCCTGATGGTGTAGAACAGATGTAGCAAGACCTTTATTGTTACAGGGAAAAGTTAAAGTATGCCATATCACCTGAAAATCAGGTCAAATATAAAAGATTAAAAATGCCGAAGCTATTGAGTTTCATTGACAATTAAATCTCATATTCTTCCTCCAAATCAAACCATCATTCTTATGTTTATCGTGGTGAACCTAGTCTAGAAAATTGCGTCATTAACAAAGGGAAGGGCATATACCGTGCACACCTCCAAAACATTCCCTATCCATATCATTGAACAAGAAAGTCTGGAAACAATTGATTCTTGTACGCGCTTGTGCACACATTTTCAAAGCCCGATCAGACTGTTGTACAGTCTATAACAGAAAAGGTGCATAAACATGAGCACCTAACATAAGCACTGTTGGACAACAGGAATATAAGGAGCGCTTTTATATACATAATCAGAGTCACAGTGCTGTTTTGCAGCTGCAAGCAGTTATTCATTCCCAATAAGAGATACATAAGCCCAATCTGATGCATCTTTTATGCATGTGTGATGTTCATGTAGTGTTGTGTTAATTACATCCATGCATTCATTCAGCCAAGAAGAATGTGTTGTAGTTTGGTTTAAGGGAAGACTTGTATGAGTTGATTGGTTTTAGTCGGAAGTTGTGGAAAATTTCAACTTTTTAAAATTATAGCAGATTCTGTTTAATAAGATTATGGTAGATTACCTATTTCAAGCAGATTTTGTTTCCGAAACTGGATTTGATTAGATTTATCTTATATGTTTGGTTGTAATACACTATGAATAGCTGTGTAATATTATTGGAAATTGATAATGAACAGAGAATATGATTTTATTCTCCTCAATACCTGCTTTGTGTTCAGGTTATAATGCATGAACCTTCTTCTCAACTTCAAATTGTCTATGGAAAAGTATTTACAAACTATTGTGATGGTATGAGTCATGGGTATAAAGAGGGAAGCATAACTACAAGTGGACAAGATTTTATTAACTGCTTTCAGTTCTACTTTTACTTTCTGTTACTTCTCCAAGCAATCACAATTGAACCCAAAAGATTGGGAGGTTGACATGAATAATAGAAAACAGATATAGATCATTCTCGGGGGTTGAGGTGCTAAACTTTTAACAGATAACATAAATGGCCCGAAGGTGATATCCAGATTCATGGATGGTGAACAGGAGCTTCTACTTCATGACAGGCATTCTCTGCAGCGTTCCTTGTTTAGTTACTTGTATCTTGTGTGATTTGGCAACCACAGTACTAGCTAATGGTATCTGTTTTAAAGCAGAAATTAAATGCAGCAGTCTGTATAAGTAAACAAAATTCCAGCACATACTAAAGTTGGATTTTTTGCAGGGATTTATCATTTCTGATTCTGAAGGCCTTGATCGGCTTTCTAGTCCTCATGGGTCAAACTATCGGCAAAGTGTTCTGTGTGCCATCAATGCAGGAATTGATATGGTAGAGGATGTCACATTCTTTAGTCAATCCAAGAAATTTCCTAATCTGTGCCTTCATCTGTATTATTGTGTGATTTACAGGTGATGGTTCCTTTTCGATATCAATTATTTTTGGAAGATTTGACACATCTGGTGGAGTCAGGAAAAATATCAATGACAAGAATTGATGACGCAGTTGAAAGAATCCTGAGAGTGAAGTTTGCTGCTGGCCTTTTTGAATTTCCCCTGAGCAATGGATCTTTGCTGGATACAGTTAGCTGTGATGTGAGTTCACAATCTCCATAGCATTGATCTCTTTTCATTTAAGTTATGCACTAACACAAGAACTAATAAAACAAAATGTGAATACGCTTTAAATTCTTAAGTGGCACTTTTGAGTGGTTATGTTAGGAGAAAATCATTAGAGACACACCTCATTGAATAAATGACTTGACACTGTAGATGGCAGGACACCTTTCGATGGTAGGGCTAGGAGCAGACACATCTGATCAAGACAAAAATAGAAATAAAAAAGAAAAGAAAAGAAAAATAGGAGGACAATTTTAAAATGAATTGGTGTTACATTGAGTGAAATGAGACTAATGTTGTTCCTATTGTTTAAATTAAAGTGAATGAGTGTATGGTGTGTTTACGAAATTTAGATCCTTCCTTTCTCTATTTTCTTCTCGTTTCTTGGGCAAAGTGGAAGTATTATATTGAAGCTACTTGCTACCCCTCAGCCAATTTACAACAGAAAGAGAGGATGAGGAATACGGGATGGTAAAATTCGTAGAACTGCGATTTATGTAAGGGGAATATAATTTAAAACTGATATCTTCGTTGGAGAAGGCCGTACGAATTGACACCTCTAAATTGGGGGATCATTAACCTCTGCTAACCCAAATTTTGATGTGATGGGAGTTCAATCACCCAAAACTAAGTGTCTAAATTTAATCATAAATCATAATCGAAGATCCCTATTTTACTTAACTAAAATATAAGTTTATAGTTGAGTACAATTCGAACATGTTTGACCTAGACACGTTTATCCAAAAGCAAGAGATATTACAGAGTTGCGAGATATTCATATAAGGAAACTTACCTAAAAGGCTAAAACAAAATGGAAATAATTGATGCGCCCATGGAAATGATCTATCTCTCCATTCAGTGATGGATTCTGGATTTCAAGTGAACACGGGCGGCCGTTAACCGTTGATTGTCAATGGCTGCAATAAAAATCAATTATATCTATTTATGGTATATTTGATTTTAATAACCACCAAATGCCATAGTGGTCAAACTTTCCATAATTCCAAAGAAGAGAACGGGTTCGAATCTTTCCCATTGCACCAATTTTAATAACCAAATATCTTTTACTTTGTTAAAATTGAAGATATATAAATTTGTTACATTTGATGTTAACATCTACCAAATGCCGTAGTGGTCAAATGTTCCTTAATTCCAAAGGAGAGCATATGTTCAAATCTTCCCCGTTGCATTGGTTTTAATAACAATGCTTCAAAATGAAGGAAAATTTTAAACTAACTTGTTTGACAATCATTATCCAAAAACTCTTTTTTTTTAACACGTTCATTTTCAACCATATATTAACACAATAAAATATTATGCACGTAAATCTAAAAAAATTTCTTACTTTTTTAACCATATTTTCCAACAATTCACCATTCAAAACTTTGTTTTTGCCAAATTATGGCCATCAAATAGGCTGTAAATAAAGGATTGATCTTGTAGAGTGAACTCAAGACCTCCCACTTACTAAACGAGTCTCTTACCAACTAAGCTACAAGATTTGCTTGAAAACAAACAAAATTACTAGATATATATCCAAACAAATATATACATTGACAAAAAAAAAAAAAAAACATTAATACTGGCGGATCCGGCACGTGCAGCCGCGGGTGGGATCCGCTGGTGTCTCCATCTACGCTTCTCTTTTTTCCCCCTATTTTCTTTGTTAGTTTGACCTTGCATGAGTTGATGCCTGTGTCAAACTAAGTGCTTTGATATACCAATCCTACACGATTATGTGTGGTGTCTTAATTTCTTTCCTTCCGGTTTAATGAGCCAACTATATGTGGAATGAACTTGAGCCCTTGACTATCTATTACAAGAAGGGGACTATAAAACATTAACTATGACTTGTAAGGACTTCCAATATAATGACTATGACTTGAAAGACTTCTAATTGTGCCAGCTGCATAAAAAACTAGCACGTGAAGCAGTTCGTAAGTCCTTGGTTCTGTTAAAGAACGGGAAGAATCCAGACAAACCATTTATTCCTCTGGACAAGAATGCTAAAAGGATTCTTGTTGCTGGTATACATGCTGATGATCTTGGATATCAATGCGGAGGATGGACAGCCACTTGGGAAGGAAAAAGTGGCAGAATAACTACTGGTAAGCTATCTCGTTCAAACTTTATTTAACTTTAAATAACAGTATGTTGCTTCTAAAATGAAATGATAGAAAAAATTAATTCCATGCATTGAAAAGATCTCTGAAGGACTGCATTAGTCCCCCATTTGACAGTTATTGATGAAATAAGAAAATGCTGAGCATGAACATGTCTAAAAATCAGTTTCCTATTATAAATTATTTAGATATTATTAAGCATTAGAAATATAAATTATTAAGCATCCCTGCTCCACCATTACCAATAAAAAAAAGGCATAACATAAATACTCGGCAAGCTCTCATTAGGAGTATTTGTTACTATGCCCTGTTTGGACTCCATTAAAATCAGATTTTGGAGGGAAATATGTTTTGGAATAGCGATTTTTTTGGAGAATGTGTCCTTAAAAAATAAGGAAAAATTTTGGGTTTACGTATAACATTATTTAAGGGGAGAATGTGTAGTGTAATTGAAAATGAGTTTTGGAAAAATTAAGCCCAAACAGGGACTATATTTACTGCAATAACTTCATTCCTTTCTATCAAATAATTGGGCTCTACATAAAATACCAATACTATAAAAGGAAAAAAAAAAAAAATTTGACACAACATGAAAAACTTGACATGGCATGAAAAATGTAGCTCAACTTACCAAAATGCCTACATCACTAATAAAATTACTTAGAATCCAACGTGTTCATGTCTATCTAGTCTAACATCGGGTGGTATGACCCACCATTATATTTCAGTGTTCATGTGTTTGACTCGTGATTTTGTATTATTTAAATGGTTTACCTATTTGTCTCACCTATATTTTACGATAAGGTGAATCCCTTTTTTGTTGACAACACTGATTTTGTTAAAAGCATGAAAAACACTTGCCTTTATTAGTTGTTCACCGTCTCATTGTAATCGAGCTATGAAATATATTTTGCATTTGAAAGTAATACACTACTACTGCTGAGATTTAAAGGACTAAGTTGCTCTCTCCAGCTCAACACTTGACTATAATTCAACCTCAAGTTCAGTCATCTTTTCCTTCTTCTTTCCCTTGAGTTTAGTGCCTAGAGAATTTATGAAATAATTTTTGCTATAACAGGCACTACCATTTTGGAAGCTATCAAAGAAGTGGTTGGGCACAAAACTGAAGTGATATATGAACAAAATCCATCACCAAACACCATAGCGGGTCAGGATTACTCTTTCGCTATTGTAGTTGTGGGAGAAGGCCCATACGTGGAAACTGGTGGTGACAGTTCAGAGCTCACAATTCATTTTAATGGAGCTGAGCTAATAGGCGCGGTTGCTGAAGAATTTCCAACATTAGTTATCTTGATATCAGGAAGGCCTTTGGCCTTAGAGCAACACCATTTGGCCAACATAGATGCTCTGGTTGCTGCATGGTTACCCGGAAGTGAAGGAGGTGGAATTGCTGATGTTATCTTTGGAGATCACGAGTTCCAAGGACAGCTTCCTGTGACATGGTTTAAAAGTGTCAACCAACTGCCTATGCATTCTGAAGATAACTCCTATGATCCTCTGTTTCCAGTTGGCTTTGGTTTGACGAGCAAAAACAAGATTGTGCAAGGCTGATCATTGGATGAACTGAGCTTCTCAACCTAGCTAGCCGAAAATGTCACAAGTTTCAGTTGGTCGTCGTCAATTTTTTAGTCAGTATATTGTACCTATACATATTGAATCTTAGCCAATTTTTAACGACCCACCTTACCTCGTTAAGAACATTCGCACCGTACTACTTTTTTGGGAGAGCACTTTTGGGATTAAGAAGTTACTTTTGAATATATTTGATTTAACTTTTTAGAAATATTTTGTCAGCTTAGAATAGTTATTAGAGAAAGTTAGTGTAAGATAATTTTCTCATGAAGGTATTCTACAAAAAGTAGAAGCAAAATCAAAACCCGGCCATAATTGGGAAGAATGGATGGGCATTGACAAGTGATAACCATATTTTTATTACAGATTTTGCTCTTAATTTTAGTGTTGTTGGTTGATTTAATTGTGGAATATTTATTAATCAACATATTTTGTTTTAAAACTTATCAACAATTAAGAAGGAAAAGAAGTTAAATATTAGAGAACCATCTGAGAATATTATTGGAATAAGGAGGTTGAAGTTTAGTCTTATTGAAAGCTCCGGATGTATATAATTTTGAAGCATTAGTATAAAGGTTAATGGCGATCCTAGATTATCTGAATTTGAAAATAGATATACTAAAAGTTCAGTAAACTGTGTTTAGTAAAAAATGTAATTTTATTTATCATCGTGATGATGAAAGATCGGCGATATCTTTCTCCTCCCTCATCTTTCATGAAAATTGATCTGCTTAATCTCATTATTTCATATACACTGTCGCATCATCAATATTTCATCATCGTAATAATAAATATCATTATTTTTAGTAAAAGTATGTAAATTATACATANCCCCCCCCCCCCCCCCCCCCCCCCCCCCCCCCCCCCCCCCCCCCCCCCCCCCCCCCCACCCCCCCCCCCCCCTCCCCCCCCCCCTCCCCCCCCCCCCCACCCCCCCCCCCCCCTCCCCACCCCCGCCCTTTTTAGGTTCCTTTTTATCAATGCTAACAATTACCTGCGAAGTCCCAAAAAAAGTCCAAAAGGGCTCGGCAACACGTTTTTCTATGAGCCTTCTGTTGTTCGACGCGAGTTAGTAAGAAAACGGACACGGAGCAGAGCAAATACCGTACGTAAAATCCCGCAATAACAGCAAATATGTGGGGATAAAGAAATCTAAAACAAACCCCGCTCTGAAGATCTAAACGACGATAAACCCTTTTGTTTTGTCATGTTCAATTGAAAGATTCATCATCAACCAACGTGAATAGTTTCACCTTTTCGTAAAGGGTCTTACCATATTAAATTTAGTAAGTTTTTCATTTTTATCTGATTTATGAAGCTAATTTGTCAATTTTTATTTTTCTCTTTTCTAAAACTACTAAGCAATTTATGTTGACAATATTTTTGGGTAATTTATCTTGCATTTATTGGGGTTGTCAGATGTTTAATCAATTGATAACTACTGTAAATTAACTTATTGTTTCTTGAATTAGAACAAAAACCAAATGCAAAGGAAAAATTCTGAAAACTTTTCGATCTCAAAATGCAATTGAGCTCCGTGAAGCCTTCTTACAATAATTATGAGATGGGTAGTGTGAGAGTGATTCTTGAAGATTGAAGAACTTCAATGAGTGGACGAATTCTAAGAAGTGAGATAGTGAACGATCTTATAAGAAATTGCATCTTTAAAGTAAATCATATAATATTAGTAATTTGACAGCATACATAATCGCACGTGGATGTACATCAATGTGTGTATAAGTATGCATAGGTCCATATGTACCAAATAAAGGAATCCATGGCCACTTTACCAGGATACGTGAGCATGTAATTTGTGCCTGATTTACACCTGAAAAATAGAGCAAAAGAGTAAAATTCATCATTTTAGGAAGATTCTTAGGCTGAAACCCTTTTATGGTTGCCTCTGATGTGTGCAGATTTTTATGCCCACAAGTAATTACTTATTGGAGAAAGTGAGGTATACCCTTGTGTGATTGTCAGATACTGAATCATGGCATTTTTGGCAGTGGACTCACATTCTGGAGCTATTACAGTGGACAGTTTCGCCGAAAGGGAATCCATTGCATCAGAAGAAAACTCTGTTCAAGAACCATGTATAGGTATGGAATTTGACTCTGAAGATGCAGCCAAGGAATTTTATGATGAGTATGCTAGGCGTTTGGGGTTTATAATGCGTATTGATCAGTGCCGGCGTTCAGAGGTGGATAAGAGAATTCTTTCCCGGAGATTATCTTGTAATAAGCAGGGTTATAATGCCAAACTGAGAGACCAATATGGACCTGTTAAAAAGCCACGTGGTAGCTCACGAGAGGGTTGCAAGGCAATGATGTTGGTAAAGGTTGACAAGGCTGGCAAGTGGGTTGTTTCTAGATTTGTAAAGGAACATACTCATCCACTTGTTGTCTCTGGTCGTCCATCCCGTAATCAAATGGTGAGTTGTCATTTTTGTAGAGGTCAAACAACCAAGTCAAGGATATTTTATTTGCCGACTGTAATTAGTATAAAATGTATGAATACAGTTTATTTCTAGTGTGTGTTGCTAAGATGATACAAGTATGTCTTGATGATTGTTACTGAAGCTAGGGAAGCTTGTTTGATTTCACAAGTTAAATGTTTAAACTTTAAATTATACATAATTTTAAATGGGTTTTTGCATGCCTATTAGGAGAAGTATCATAGTATCTGCTATCATGCCTTAGTCTCACAACTATAGGGATTTAATAAGGTCTCCGAATTGTTTTTGATATACACGTGCTTCTCTGTTTACCACGTTATACTTTTTATCTTTATTTTGTTTCTTCCTTCCACATTTCCTGTATTTACTAACCCTTTCTTTGCACTTCTTTCTCACTTTCAAAGGCAGCATATTGCTGTGCAGAAATTTTGGCTGATGACGACCGCTCTATAATAGCTTAGGGAGGTCTCATAGTACTGCATAAAGATGAAATTACCTTGTACACTTATCATCTTAATATTGAATTCTTGGAATTACCACTTCAATGCACTTGGCTATTCATCTTAGAAAATGGATGTGGAGATATCGACTTGGAATCAGATCTAGTTTAGTTCACCCATATCCTGAAGTATCTCAGTCAAGCCTCTACCTAGCTGGGGCTGAAGGTAAGCTGAACTGATGAGTTTTGGGAAGATGGGCTCCAGTTCTTCCAGATTTCACTCACTCATAATGTAGGCTCCTTTGCCGTTTGAAAAAAAGCATAAAACTCACCGAGTCCAAGCTAGTTCATGTGCTGTTGGGACTCCTTTGCCATTGTAAAAACAAGCATAAAATCGCTCTGAGTCTAAGCATGTTGCTGGGTGTGTGAAAGTATACTATTGTAAATGAAGAATCTATCCTTTAACACTGAACTTGTTCACTCGGATTGTCATTGAAACATACTTAATGGTCTAAAATATCTGATGCACGATCTTCAGAAAAAATATAATTCTTGGAAGCCTATAAGTGGTTCTGCACAGTGATTAGTACGAAAATTTGTCCTAGCTCACCTTTGGCTATCTTGTTTTGAAGTTCCCTTTCATTCTCTGTTGGGTTCTAGCTGATAAAACGACTTCGGGAGGGGGCATCATTTTAGTCTTAGACAATGAGGGGAATATGTCAAGTTTCAGAACCACAGGGTAGTTACATGTGCCATCTTGAGGGTGCCTTAATTAAGTCAAGGTTTCCCGTGTCACACATTAATGTATTTCCTCTTCATATTGGAATTGGCGAGTTTTGTACAGCATGCATCCCCATTTCCATTTTTGCCTTGGAAATCTCATTTTTTATGCAATTTTCGTGATCATTGGGGATTTCCTTCTGTAGGATCACAAGGACAGGAGAATACAAGTATTAACATTGGAGCTGGAACATCAGGATAAGTTATGTGCTCTTTACCGAGAGCAGCTACTCACACTATTGAAAAATGTTGAGGAGCAAACAGAACTTCTCTCGTCAAAAATCCAAGAAGTTGTTGGCAATGTAAGAGAATTTGAAACAGAAGTACAAAAGTCATCAAATTGTTCATAGCCCATGTAAAGTTTCAGCATGTACAACATTTATTTCCGGTAATGCCAATTAATTTTAGGTCATTATTTTCATTAAGCAACACATTAATTTTTTAAAGATTAAAATATTGGCAATAAATCTTTGTAGGCATTGTTGTTCTCCAGAATTCTTATGTGTTTGACCTTTCTTGTCCCTGTGAAGTGCACCGACCGTTGTATTAAGCAAATAAGTTCTGCTAGTTGAGATACACCAGGCATGAAGCAGCAGAAATTAGGGAGGTAAACTTTTTGTTTTAAAGTTGCCAAAAATTACAAGGGTGGATAGGTCATTTGTTCTCGATGACAACTGATTCACAAGAAATGATCTTGAGGATTTTATTTTAATTATCTTATATAAATGATCCAGTGGAAAAAGAACGTTATGTGCATTCAAGTTCTATACATTTTTCCACTTCTGTATATTACAGACTGGGAATGGGGTTGAAATATTCCAGATGAGATCATGTAAATATTCTCTCAAAGCATTTCATTCCATCGATGGAATTTTAGTTGGATCTTGTTTCTGTATATGCAAGTGTTGAAGATTTTTTTTTAAATTATAAGGAAAAACGGAACTGAACTGATTACTGTTGCTCAGATCAGAAGAGAGTCGAGGCATGTTTGCTATGTTCAGAGCAATTTTACAAGAACCGGACCGAACCATCTCCCATTTAGGACCGGGCTGGAAGTGATCCGTTTCTATGAATTGAGTCTTGTCAAATTTTTTTATAGGCTATGGACTTGTAGAGAATATTAATATAAATTTTGCTATCAATGAGCATTTGCACAAGCACGTTAGATATAATTTATGACCCTCCTAAATTTCTTTATGTATTTCTTATACTATTTATGCTCCATCACTTTCGACACAAGTTTCTTTTTCTATCGATTAATACAATGAAAAAAATTTTAATTTCTAATAATATTGTCAAGTGTTATCTAATTCGCTTTACTGACATGTCAAAAGTAAATGACGATAGCATTCTTTGAAGCTGGATAAATCTCGGCATGGTATGCAGTATGCTGGTTTTGCATTATCAAACACGATAGTCCGATAAACTTTGTTACACCTTTCTTCTTTCTTCACGTCCAATCTTATTTACCAATCGTCATAAAGTGCCTACTCAACTCCCTCTAGGTAGGCTCTGTATAATTATAAAAAAATCAAGAAGTAGAGAAACTTAGAATACTCAACACATAGCAGCAGTAGATTAGTTGGATATATTAATGAAAATACTGCTGCTGCTACAAAGCATGGCAAAAAAGGGAAAAATCACATTCAGTACCATAAAAATTCAAACAAAAATCTAAATAAAGCAGTAAGTATAAGACAAAAAGTTTAAGGAAGAAACAAAACGGACAAGCACGAACAAGGTTTATCTGTTTTTTAATGTCCCCTTAGCTAGTGACATCTTGATGTGCATCAACATGAAAATTCACACTCTCTCCATAAATTCTGTTTATCCTGCCCTTTCCTTAACCCTCTATTATACATCTAATCTAATTCTACCATTTCTTAGCCAATAATTCTTCATAATGATTTACAAACATGATATGCCTTAGGAATTCCTCTTGATCGAACAACGAATTGAACGAAAGTGATGAAAAGGAATTCACTCAGCCGACCCCAAAGGCTTAATTTGCTGTCCAACACGATATCTTATATAACATTCCAAATATCCTAATGAACGATGGTCAATTAATTACATGAAGATCATTTCTTGATGTTCTTGCCTTTTCCATTGCGAAACAATGTCCCCAAACCAAAGAGATTACCAGTATTCACAGAAATAATACAAGGAGGTGGTCCATTCAATACTTGACTAATCTGAACACCAGTACCATAAGGCCCTCTAGGATTTTTCCTTAATGGCGGCTTTTGTGAACAAACCTTTGCAGAAGAATTCTTGGACAGCTTCTTCGAATTGGGCACAGAGCCTGTTGAATTACTACGCGATAACGAAGACCAAATTGAACTTTTCTTGGAATTGTGATCACAATGAAGGCTACTACTTCTCTTCAAATGCCAGAAAGGTGCCTTTGATTGATGCTTTTGATCAATGCTTTCCTGCTTTAAATTCTGATTCATTGGAGGAAGTGGCAGTGGAGGCTTAGACGTCGAAAGTTGTTTCGAATTAACAAACTTTTCTTCAAGTTGAAGAGGTAGAATTAGGCCATCTGAAAACAGCTCATCAGCCAAACAAGTTCCGTTACTGGTAATACAGAAATCAAAATCAGAAGCTGAGTCAAACTGTGCAGAATCTGAGCGATATGGAGTGTCTTTAAACATTGCAACTTCATCAGAAAATGAGATTCTTGGACTTGGATTATCTGTGATGATCATATGATCAACGGCCATGGTCTCCATCAAATCCATTAATCAAGATTATGGTTGTTGTAGAGATGGTATAAGAAGATCAAATATGGTGTTTGTAGACCGGCATTGATTCAATTGACAAGATGGTTTTACTGGTCATTTAAAGAAAGTTATATTTTGAACGACAATTTTGACTTCTTTTGGAGTATGTTTTCCACAGGTAACACAAAGTTGAAAGACGAAGGAAGCAGGTTTTTTAATTATTTAGGGAGAGGAATTTAGGGAAGGTGGAGTCGTTGGGACTCAAGGTGCAAAAGCTTTGTCACAATTTCCTTCTTACAACGGCAAAAGAAAAACTGTCAAATATTGACATAGTAAGTTGGAATATGCCATAGACATTCAACGGAAGAAGAGTTCAAATCTTGTTAAATATAATGTTTTGTTCAACCTAGTGATGAAACTACAACGGTATTTTAAATTTAAAGTTGAGTTATACATGAAATTTTAGGGTGGATAGAGTTTTTTTTTTTGAACTAATTTATGAAGTAGAAAAAATATATGCTAAATTTTGATGAACTTAAAAAAAAAAAAAAAATTGTGCTCAAACTATTAACCCAATTTGTTAGAATAATGATACCTAACCTCCTCGGTGCATGAACACCGATCATGTTCTTCTACTTCGACTCGTGTTTAATCATAACTAGGACTAGATAATATTGTTTAGCTCGTGTGATGTGGTATATTTAAAATATATATATATCACTTTTCTTGGATTGTGCGCGGGCCCCATTTATCAATAAAATTTATTATGCTATTCAAAAATTATGCCACTTCTCAGACACAGAAATATCGAAAATGACCTTGTACAAACCTCTAGGGGAAGTCACATGAATCAAAGATGAAAATGGAATCACAAATAAGAGCTGAATGCACATTGGGAAATGTCACAGTTACATTAGGGATGAGCCAGTTGTAATTATATATTGAGAATTTGACTTTTTTCAAACTTTGAAAATAGCTGAATAAGATATTTTTTAAATCCCATCCAACGTCCCAATTTGTTAATAGGTAACATTATTTAGTACCATTGTGCTAAATTATCAGTTTATATGGCATTAAGTGATACTAAACAATAGTCCTAATTAAATGAGTTTCATTCTCCTATGTTTAATCGAACATGTCACTTAGTAATATACATCAGCGCTAAGTATCATATTCTTTGTGAGTTAATTCTTCTCATTTTTGGTGTCCCTCAATAAAATCTTAACAACTCACTGCAATTTTAGGTGTCTAGATTTCATAGCTTGCACCTCAAAATTTGTGAATGTCAAGATTTTATTAAGATAAGACAACAAAAATGAGATAGTAGATCTAATTATCTAAACCTATATAATGTCCTAAAATCATTTGAAACAAAAGTAGAGAAGCTTCTAATAGAATTGATTTCTTGTCCCTGGTGGACATGATAAAAACTTTCTACTGTTAATATGGCAAGAGAATCTTAATTATGGTCTCACCATTTGAAACTTTTTTTTATCCCGCCCACTGGAAGCTGGAGATAGGGATGTAAACGAATCGGGCCAAACTGGCTCTCGAGCTGAAAATGGCCCGAACAAAAATCGAGGCTCAGCTCGAGTCTTACCTAGCCAAGCCGACTCAATTTTTTAAGAAAAAATAATTTAAAAAAACTTGGTTATAGCAGGCGAGCTTACCTAAAGAAACTGCCCACTTGTGACACGAGTTGACTGAGGATCGGTCTATCGTCAAAAAAGGAGGCTCGGTTCCATTGAGCCGAGCTGCGGTTTGCCTGAACCGACAAGCCGAATTGACAAGTAAAGCATGAGATCAGGACTAAACTTCTATATTGGCATAATTTAAAACCATTTTAACTTATAAGTAATTATTGTTTGGGCTTATTTAAGTCCATATTGAGCACAAACCAAAAAGATTTGACTTAATTGTATTTGACAAGTGTAATCTTACACTTATCTGAGCCATCAAGAGCAACTTTTATAAGTAATTTTATGAATGATATACTTGACTTTATGTGTTTTTTTCATTATTTTAGGAGAAAACTCGGAACTAGAGGAGAATAGATGAAAATGAGCAATAATTGATTAAAAAATGAGCGAAGTTAGACATATCTTGAAAGTTAGGAACCAATGAGTCACATGTAGAAGTTGAGGGATCTCAATTGCAATATTTAATGACTCAATTAGAATTAAAAAAGGAAACAGAGACCAAATTGCACAAGAAAATAATAAATATCAGTAATTTGTGATATCCTATTGGAACTAAAATGATGGTCCCTATCATCTTGGACTCCATTTTAGACCTGATTTATGTCTATAAATATGAATATATTCATTCAAAATTAGGGAACGTTAGAGATACAATTTTAAGACAAAATTACACATCAAAATATATTGAATCCTCAAAATTTGTATCTCAAATTAAAAATTGATGTTAGAAGTAAACAATTGACTAAATGCATGTTTGATTACATTTATTTTCAATGAAAAATGTCAGTCTTTCATCAAAATTCTTACTTTTGAGTGTTTTATTGCTATTTTTTTCCATTGAAAATATTTTTCACTTTTGAAAATATACCTAATTTTTCTTGATTTTAAGGAAAACACTTTCTTAAGAGTAGATTTTTGTTTTCTTCAAACTTAAAAAAAAAATATTTTATTTTCAACTAGATATTTTTTATACCAATCAAACACAGTCCGATGTCATGAAATGAAAGAGAAATATTATTCTTTTCGGTGACTTGCCAATTGCCATTACAACTACCGATTAATTAAAGTCATTTGTTTGTTTGTTTTCTCCAAATAAACAACCATGAAATGGTTAAGAAAGAGACAAAATCATTATAGTAATTTCCCATTGAAAAAACAGACTAGTTCTAGTTCATCCATTTCAACTTTGGGTATTTGAAAATTCTAAATCTTTTATTATTAATGACAATCATAAGCATGCAATTTATATTTTAAATGAATTGGAAGTAGTTTTCAAAGTTAAATTCCAATTATGGGTCTTACCAATATTGGATTATTAATCGCATTTATTTTAGACAGTACAATCTCAATCATAATAATAGTATAAAATCTCGTTCATCATTATTCATTAGAGCTCGTGCATCACCGGTCCAAATTGTAAGCAAGCACGCGTGGATCATCCTCACATGTGCATACGAGTGGATCTTCATACCTTATTAATCTTATATTTATCTTATTACGTGAGTTACATCTTTTTAACATTTTTTTACCATACTTCATTTCCGAAAATAATCTTGACCAACAACATCTTATGAATATATTTTTATAATTAGAGGTCTCAGCTGAAATTTCACTCACAAAATTTCTCATCAAAGCTCACAAGAAGGCATTATATAATAGGCAACTCCTTGAAATATCATTTCAAATAATTTAATTTGAAAATATGAAACCATGCCCTGTTTGTTACATATTTTATAGAAATAATTTTCAATCATAAATTCTCCTATAAAATAATTTTGGACATGAATTCATAACTTTTCTCTATTTTTTTAAATGTATATTTTTAAAAAAAATATATTTTTCACAAAATTTGTTCTTAAAAACACAAGTCAAACATGTTCTATATGTCAGGCAAACTCCCAACCATATATGCAATATGTCTTTTAATTTTCCGATCAAAAAAAAAAAAATGTTTTAATTTCGGCTCCGGGGGTAGGCCTTTGGAGTTTGAACAAGTAAGATCCAAATACATTCGAGGTAGTTGTGGCCCAATTAGTGATTATGAAGAGTATTTCGGCCCAAATGTTTTATTCCGTGTGTTAGGACTTATATTGTATTAGTAATTTTTTTAGATAAAATGATTATTATAATAGTATAGAATTGTTATAAAAGAGTTATTAAAGTCAATAAATTTTTTGAAAAGTTGTATAAATGAACTAGGAGTTTTTTGGTTCGAGTATGGAACAAGGAAAAATAGTCGTTGGATTTACGCTAACATATCGCCTAGCTGATACTCGAGTGGAAAATGAAGAATCTTTGTCGCCCAACTCTCGCTCGCCTGACGTTCGAGCGATGGTGATTTTTGAGAAACCATAATTCACGTTTTTTTAGAGTTTTATCTATCATATACACCCAAATATCTCTTATTACAAATACCCAATGATCATTACGTTTTTTGGGGTGATTGATCATTATTATACATTCTTATATCATTATTCCAAGATCCAAGAATATATCCTTACATTGAGATTAAACTTTTGGTTCTTGAGATCAATCATCCACAAATTGGAAAAAACATCAAAATCAAATAATTCAAAACACAAACTTTTTAGATATAATTAGGAATATACTTTATTAATAATTTTCAAAGGTTGCTGAAGATTGAGGAATGTTGGACCAAAAGAACAGGAAGCGTACAAGAATAAGGAGTTCTTAGTGATCCACGGGAGATAGACAATTTCAGAAAATCGGGAGTATGCGTGAGTAAAACACGTTTTAGGGGGTCTTAGAGATTGTAGGAATTAGATTAGCAAATTTAATGAATTTTCTAGACTCGATCATACTGTGAGTTCTTATTGTTTATAGTGAAAGTTGCTAGCTTGGTCCATAAATTTTTATCCAATTAAGAGTTTTCTCTGTTAAAAAATCTTAATTATTATTGTGGTAATTTAACATAGGATAGCTTGACTTAATTGACTAAACATCTAGAAAATTAAAAAGTGACTTTCTACTTTTAATTGTTAAGTTTCATTTCGCGTTATTCACCTATTAGGTGATTTTATGGTCGAACTAGTAAACTCTCAAGTGATATCAGAGCACAAATTCGATACCTAACTCTAGTTTTCTAAATAAGTAGTTATTTATTTGTTCTGCCATATTTTGATGACAGTAAGTATGCCTATTGAAAAGTTAGCACGAGAGCCTTCCTGAAATCAATGGATGAGCGTAGAAAATGGTTGGACCTCCCTATCTATCATAGTTGTAGGTGTAGTTACCCTTACTAATATTTTGACTTGATATAAAAAAGATTTAAATAAGCGTAATTGAAATAATAGAGGACTTCATACTCTATTTATGGCCGTGTCACCTAAAAAATTTAGGGGTGTGTCTATGTGTGAGGTTGCTAAAGAGGTTTGAGATATTTTACAGACCATAAATGAGGAAACTCAGACTGTTAAGAATTCTAAGTTACAGATGTTGACCATTAGGTTTGAAGAGATTAGGATGAAGGATGATGAGACCTTTGATGACTTTTATGCAAGCTTGAATAACATAATTAATTCTAATTTCAACCAATGTGAAAGAATTCCTGAGCCTGAGATTGTTAGAAAATTCTTGAAATTCTTGCCTGAGAGATTTAGGCCTAAAGTTACGGCTATCGAAGAGAGTAAGGATCTAGATGCTGTTAAGATTGAAGAATTAGTTGGATCTCTCCAAATTTATGAACTTACCATATTTCAACCTAAAAAGAACAAGTATATAGCCTTGAACACCGTTAGGGAAGAAGAGTATTATTCTTCTGATTTGAAATCACTTAATGATGATGAAATAGCATACTTTGTTAAGAATTTTCGAAAAATGTTTAGTAATAAGAAGAAGACTAAAAAGAGACACTGACGTGATTCAAGTGAGTCTAGAAAAAGATCCAAATCTATGAGATGTCATAAGTGTCAATGTTTTGGCCATTATGGAAATGAGTGCTTTAATGGTAAGAAAAATTAGGATAAAGCTATGAAAGTAACTCTCATTGATTACAAGTCTAGCTTGGATAATCAAAGTGAGAAGTCCACTCATGAGAAGTATGGGAAGTTTATGGCCTTCACTGCTAAGATTAAAAGTGAATATGATAAGGACATTGAGAAGGTTGAGGAAGTATATAGTGGTGAGCAATCTGAGGAAGATGTTGACCATGAGGAAGAGATTCGTGAGGCCTAGCAAAATTATTTGAAAAGAGCCTTAAGATAAGAAAGTTAATAAAGTCATGCTTAAGAAAGTCATTGAACTTGAGCTAGTTAAAGAGGAACTCGTAGCTAACCTTCAAGAGTCTACCTTGTGCCTAAATAAACTGAATATTGTGAATCAATACCTAAAATCTAAGATTAAGGATCTTACAGATGAACTTGAGAAGTCCTCTGGAGAGTTAGTGAGCTAACTATTGAGAATGATAAATTAGAAACCCAAGTTAAAAACCTTTTGAGCGAACTTTAACATACCAAGTCTCAATTTTTTGCTTTCTCTAATGGTTTGAAAAACTTGATAATTTTTTGGGGTTGAACAAGCCTGTTGGGAACATGGGAGGTCTGGATATAAGCAGATCGATCATAATATGGCTAATACTTCCAAAATCATTTTTATTCCTGCTGCCTACCAGCCTATATATGTTCATAATCCTAAACTTAAGAACAAGAGTATTGTAGGACAAAGGCCAACTAGACAGCCTACCACATAACTTTGGACTTAGGTCTATTCCTACTCGTTTCAATTGTGATGAGTTAGGACATATAAGGGCTAGATGTAATAAATTCTTGAATAGAAATCGAAATCAGAATCTCACTAAAGTTAGAAATTAGGATTTTGATGGCCAGATTGACTTCCTCACTAATTGAATGAGTCATTTGACCAAATTAATGACACAGTTGACTCGAAATAAGTCTTCCACTGGACAAGTCTGGGTTAAAAAGACTAATCGAAATTTTTTTGAAATTGATCACGGTACTCTTAAAGGTAATAGCATTTGTATACCTAACTGATTAGGCTTTTTTACGCATGCATATGCTTATTAATTGCAATTTATTTATTATTTTATACATCTCATATTTGTTTGTTTTTCTTTTTAGGTAGTTTTTTTTTATAAATAAAAAAATTGAAAAATTAAAAGATAAAAGATTTTTTTTTCTACAACATGATATATGATTACTTGAACACGCTTGTTGTAACTAAATATGTGTTTAATTAATGTCTTGTAGCATATTTTTCATTATTTTGTTTAGGTTTATATGGAGTACTTAGTATAGATTTTTTCATGTACCATCTGCACTGCACATACTATGATCTTGTAAGTGAGTCGTGATCGTATGTGTGAATTTTGAGATGGCTGTCATCTGTTGGTAAGGCGACCTTAAACATAGATTGACCTTAATTTAGTATACATAAGCTCTAGTATATCCACTTAAATAAAAAAAATGGTTCATCTTATACTCTTCTTCGAAACCTATTTGACTCGAGCAATTAAGTTTAGGAGGTTTCTCATAACATGATACCTTATGGTTAACTGACTTGGAGTTATCGACCCAAAATTCGTTACAACATCATTTTAGTCGCTTGATGGAGGAGAGTCTGCATATAAAATGAAAAAAATAAAAAGAAAAATGATGAGCAGAAAAAGAAAAACAGAAATTGTGCAAAGATATATATTCTCAAAGTCAAGCAGTGAAAATAATGATTTACACGAAAAATGAGCTTCATTTATAAGTCCTAATATGCATTATAGGTTTGAATTTTATTAGTAGGAGAATAAACTTAGTTAACAGTGATGTTTAGCATGTCATTTATCACAAATTTAAGGTTTGGAGTATTGATCACAAAGAATTAGTAACACTTTACATATAACTTGACTTGATTGACTAAACATGTCAAAAAATTAAAAAGTCACTTGTTGCTTTTAATTGGAAAGTTTAATTCCGCGTTATTCATATATTAGATGATTTTAGGGTCGAATTAGTAAACTAGCACCTTGTAATAATTTCAATTTTAACACCAGTGTGGTGTGGTGGTGTTTCAGCCAATTAATACGTCAAAAAGGAAATGAAGAGTAGGTAATTAAGTGATGGTTGTAGTTGGGCTAAATATTGGGCTTTTTTCTTGTGCTAGATGGGCTGATTGTTTTGGGTCAGGTGGTTGAAGAACTCGAATTTCTCTTAGTCTTTGAAATAATTGAAATGTGAATACTGAATAGGCAAGAGAAAGGTTGATATTGAAGTAGTTCTTTCAACAATGATGCAATTTTAGCAGTTATTTGAGCGAACGCACAAATATTCTTATTTGGCACTGATCTTGTAAAACTATGTAGGGAGATAAAATCACTTTTTTTTCAAAAATTATAACTAGTCATATAGACGCAATCAAGCTCTTTATCGTCCAGAATTAAGTACGAATCTACTCCATGAAAAATTTCGTTGGGACCTTTACTTTGAAGCATTCTTTATGAAATAGATCCATCTCTACATTCAAGTGATGCTCCGCATCACTCTTCTCGAAGAACCGAAAATGAAACCTCCAACGTGATAAAAATTGATGTAGAGATATGTGATCGCTTTTCTCAAAAGCTATAGCTATTGGAAAACGTGCAATCAAACCATTTATCATGCGAGTCTACCCCCAAGCACCACCTTTTTTTTAATTATTCCTAGGCTTGCAAGTGACTTACTACTTTTGGTTATTCTCTTCCCACAAATTAGTGAATCAGGCAACCTTTCTTACCAACAAGCTAACCCAACAAAATTCAAGGGATTTTTTTTCTCTAGACTAGACCTCCAAGATTTTGTTGAGGTTCATATATGCATTGATCTAGTCAAAGAACTTGCTTTAAAGCCCCAAGTTCTATATGCTCGATTTTTTGTGACTATAAATCTCGTGTGTTTAATTTAATGAAACCTTTTGTGTGCTGTCAGAGTTTTACATCTATTCATAATACCATAATAATTGCATTTAACTCTATATACCTACTCCTTTGAATTTTGGACTGATTAAATTACTTATTTGAGATTTTTAGCTATGGTACCCTTGTCAAATCTTTAAATTGTTCTGAAAACTTCAACATCTATTAAAGAGAGTATCTATATATTAATTATTGTTCTCGGATTTGTAGAATTTACACACTAGACAATTACCCAACAATCAAAACGTGCAGTCCGCAGAGGACAATTGTGATGGACATGCAAAGGCAAATGGGGCCTTATAAAGTTGTTGTGGGGATTCAACACTTTTAAAATTTTATCCAGAATGTAAGTGGCTGGCAACATAAGTTGATATGGTGATGAACATTTCTTCTATCCGATTGAAATTGTGTGAACCATATTCAAGATTTGAAGTGTCAAATTGTGTATACATCGAGCAACAAAATTGAGCATTTAGGTTTCTAACATTTGTTTGACGTCCAAATTACTAATGTTTCGAGTTTAAACAAAATTTCATAATGAATCACTTTTGCCCATGTGACTGTTTTCGTGACATGTTTATAACACCGTTTGAAGATTAAATGGCTCCACATTATTATTGATTTATTTCTAACAAAAAAGATGAAGCTAAACACACATAGTTCGAACCAAAAAAAGCCAAATGAAATAGAAGAAAAGATAAATAAACAGAAAAGAAAACAAAAGTATGAAATAGCAAACTACCGATCTATTCCTCCCTAACACCGAAGAAGAAAGGGCCAAAAAAAAAAAGGCCTTCTCCCCCACCTCTATTTCCACAATTGGCTCCCTTCTTGCTCCTCTTACCCACGGTGGTTTTTTTAAGGGATAATTCAAACATCTCAAGAAACAGATTTGTTTATTAACGGATGTATATGACGAGGTTTGATTGGGTCAAAATCTCATGAATCCAATAAAAGAAAAAAAAATTTCACTCCCTTTTTGACATTTTATCAATCTGTAAAAAAAATATGTAAATGATGATATATAATAAACATTATTCTTATTAAAAAAAGTAACTTAATCATTTGTATATTAGCCCCTATTTGTTTCTCATTTTTCATCCATAAAAAATGAAAAATATGATTGTTATACATCACATCAAGCTATCAATTTTGAATTTTTATCTCTTGTGTGGGATCCAATAACAACTATATTTTTCATTCTCATTCTATAATAATGTGGCCCAAACGGGACCTTAGTTACATATTTTATCTGGTGTTGCATTCATCCATTAATAATATATCAATTGAAATTGTATATAATAACTTAATGGAACAAGAAATTATATCTCACAAAAACTCAAAATAAATAATCATTTTTTCTTTGTAGCTGAGAAGTAATATTTCAAATTAGTGGTGGTTGAAAGTAAATAATTATAAGTAAAACTTAAAATTAAAACATAGCCCAAGTATAAATCAAGCTGCCTACTACCTAGCATCCTAGCATTGTCGCTTGATTTTTCTATTTGGGGCCAAATTTACATTGAATTTATGAAATGGTTGGAATTGTTCGATTCTATCAAAATACAACTTTGGGGGGTTTTTTTTTTTAAATTATTATTATTATTATAAAAGAAATGAAAGACACTTTCGGATCTATCAAAATAATACTCTTTACATGCATTAATTATGCTCCAAATATTAATGTGCACCTTTCAACGCAGGGACTAAATAAAAAAAATAAACGTGGTGTTATTACTTATTAATGAAGCCACCCATCCCTATGGACCATACCATTGGCATGCTGAATAATGTTATGCGTTGGGTTTATTTGTCATGTGGACCTATATATATAATTAATCATGTATAAGATTATTGGGTTTAAAGCATTTAAATAAAGTGTTGATCAAATTATATGTGCAGAAATCAGATATATTATAATTGTATTTTATGATGTGCGAAATACATGGATATATATAGAATTATGACTCATAATTCATATACGACTTCTTATTATTTGTGTCATCACATCAACACAATAACGAAAGAGAAAGTATATTGAAGAGGAAGATCCAAAACTCACAATCAAGAATTAAGAAGAATGATTGAAACAAAGATAATGGAGCAAGAAGCCAAAATCAAAATCAAGAATCAAAAGAACCAATAATCAAGATTCAAGATCCGGTATTAAA
>CAIGRB010151848.1:5646-32720 GCA_903798255.1 Fraxinus quadrangulata | reverse complement strand
TGTTTGGTTGATTAAACTGAGCCAGAATCAAGATTTTTCGAAGATTTTCGCTACAAATTTAAATTAGATAATGTAAATTCGTAGACTTGAGTTTCATTTATGAAAGAGAGGAGAAGCCCAACTCGGGGTGATGAGTAAAAACTTTCTTTTATATTTAAGTGATGAATAAGAAAAAATCCATTTGATTCATTTATGAAAGTGAGGAGAAGCCCCGCTCGGGGTGATGAGTAAAAGCTTTCTTTTATTTTTAAGTGATGAATAAGAAAAAATCCATTTGAAATTCTTGAGTTTAATTAAAATAGAAAAGCGATTTCGGATATGTTATAGATTTAGGTTAATTTTAACTCCAACAGCAATAATAAATGAAAATTAAAAAAATATGTTGAAGGACAAATATTTTTGGTGGCTTGCCTTCATTCTTCTCGAATTGAAAAAGATTTAATGTAGAGACTCGTGTTGTATTTTTAATCGGTATCTCGAAATGTCATTAATATCTCCCACTCGAAACCAAAAAAAATATAATAATAAAAATTGTAAATGATGACGATTGACGTACAAGCATTTTCCATCATCAACTCCTAACCTTTGTTTTTGGGGGTACTTCCAACAAATAAACTGAAAAAGCAAACAATTTCTAGAAACACTATACAACCTTTTTTTTTTTTTGTTTAAATTACAATTTTTAATACGACGTATTACACACTATTACACATTTGGTTGCCTATTTCCACTATTATTATTATCATCATCATCACCACTTGTAACATTCAGTATTACACCACTAACATCATAGTCACCAATCACTTTAAAAATACTGTGCAATGCTGACATCGCTATCATCGCTATCACAACCATTTGTAACATGTAATGTTACACTGCCACCATTTCCACGCCATTGCCAACATCACCACCACTGGTGCCACTGTCGCCACTCAAAAAATACTGTGTAATGATGTCCTTGCTATCATCATTTCACAACTATTTGTAACATGTAATATTACACTGCCATCATTTCTGTCATCATTGCACCACCACCACCACCACAGCTTGTTTACGCAACCATTGCCAACACCATCCCCGATCTCCACCGTCGTCGCCGCCACCACCTCCACCTCCAACACCATCACAATCATTTCCAACACTCCATTTTAGAACCATCACACATCACCATAAAAACACAAAAAGCCACCATCAGTCATAACCAACATTAAAAATCATCTCGAAGACCGATACCCCCAACACAAACACCAAACTTTAAATTTCAAATAATAGTAAACCCTATTCGTCTTTCATTTGTAGAAATAATTTTAAAACCCCAACCCTATTTCATCAATAATTTGCCGAGGCATTATAATATATCGAAGAAAGACACCTCGATTTGCTTTTAAAAAAATTAACTTTTATCTCTTTTTGTCAACTGTATCTTTGTATTTTGTTCAGTCCTGCCCACATATTTGACATGTACTCGTGCTCATGGAATATATTAGAATGGGATGCAGGGAGAGACATGGGAAATTATTAGACTGTTAGAGGATAATTAATTATGAATATTAATTAATTAACCGGTAATTATTAGACTGTTAGATGCTTCAAAATCACATCTTACTCAATTAAATAAGATAACATTATAATATAAATTATATTATTTTTCATTGTAATTGAACCGTCACTTAACGTCTCTCCTTTCCTATCCCAGAAAGCACGATTTCCGTCTTCCATATTTTGTATAATTCATTCACTTAAATCCCAATCAATCAACTACTAATATCATATGTAGGGTCAAAAAAAATCTAAATGGAGTCTGTTGGGGTTATAGATACCAAATACGAAGCTTCGGAATGAAACACAATATCTAAATGGAGTCTATATGGATGGAAGGTTAAAATATTGGAACTAACATATCGAATACATGAACAAACTTGAGTTCCACAATTAATATAGAAATCTCCATCAAGATTACATTATATCATTGGAAATTTTATCAAGTTGAAAGTTCAGTCTTTCAATGATCTTGATTTCGAGCACTTTACATAAAGTTATGCGCGTTACCATCCGCATCGCACCGCTACCCACACGGTGGGGTCAATCCCCTAGCTAATAGTTCAACCCCTTAATATGGGGTTGGGAAGTCAGGCCCTTTTTGGAGGAGGTTGACTCCCTATTAGTTGGGGGGAGCCCCTATGAGAAGGGGGGCCAGTCGATTACCCCTATTATTGGGGAGTCAACCCTCACCCAAAATACGCTGGTTCCTCCCTTCTAAAACGTAATCCTCAACCTATTTACAAAATTTACTACGGAGTTTGGGTGAAATAAAATAAATTCCTTTATTTGTTCCTACAGTCCATGTAAAATATAGAGATTTATTTTTTTGCCCTAAAGTTGTTAAAAAACTACAAAATATTCCCAGCTATTCCTAAGGGCCTGCTTGGGAGTATTCTATATTTAGCTTTGAACATTACCTTGGCGCTTCACAAAGCATATGTCTACATCCGAGGTGGCTAAAAGCTTTGAATTAGTTATTCCTAAGGAATATGCTATTTTTACTTTCAAAGCGTACATTAATGTTGACGTTGCGATGCATAAAAATTCATGTCATTGATTATTTCAAGTATTGTTGAAGTCAATGACAAAAATGTGTGCCACCTCACACATTGTCAAAGTCATAACTGTCATTGTAGTCGGACTTTATTCCGTATGACAATGTTGGTGACGCCACACACGAATACAGCATGTTCCACACAAATGCTATTGTTTACAACTAGCTTAATATGGTCTTATACATACTTTGTATTTTCATCAGAAAGTCGTAGCTAGCAATTGATAGGCAACCAGATGAAGTTTTTAGCCATATTTGATCCATGAAAATGCTTACAAGTACACAAATCATAGAATCTATGAAAATCAAAAGTAGCTTAATAAATTTTAGCGCAGTCCTTTCCATAGGATGAGGGGTAGTTGATTAGTCAAGGAAAAATTGTATGACAAATCTTGTATACTTGGAGAAGATTAAAATGGTGGGTCCCCTTCCAAAGTCCTCTACTCATCCTCTTCCCTTCACTTTGGGTCTAAGAAGGCATGTTTCGTGCACTTGCAAATATTCTCTCTCTCTCTCTCTCTCTCTCTCTCTTACGCACACACAAACGTATACACAAACATTTGAAATCTCACCTAAGGTCTTTCATTTCCCTATTATAAATAACCCGACCTTTCTCTCCTCCTGTAATTTGCTTATTATTACTCCCTTTTCAGCCATATATAGATAAATACATATAATCTTCTGCACCATGGCTGCTTTTGGTAGAGTACTACTAGGAATGATGGCTTTCACAGTCTTAATCAGCGTGTCTGCTGATCCAGACATGCTTCAAGATCTTTGTGTTGCTGATCTCACTTCTGGTATGTATTCATTTAAACACAAGAATTTTCACTTTCGTATATATCGTAGAAAGTCACTGTTTGATTATTTCGTTGAAATTTCTTGCATGAATAAGATCTTCTATACTCATATAATAACTGATATTGTTTCTGTACATATGTCAGTTTTGGATTATCTTTGTTTATTTTTAATTTTTTACACTTTTTCTTCCTCCGTTGGATTAATTTTACTTTTCTCGTGTAGCTAGTTTTCTAGCTTGTTTGAAAAGTAATGCTATATAATTGACAAGTAAATTAAAGAATAATACTATTAATCTCTAATCCAGATAAACATCCGTCTATGTGACATTGTGGTCACTGTCCAATGAATATGAATATAAATGTATCCCAACTACATTAAATAATATGACAATTGTCTTACAGCAACATAGACAAATGATCAACTTGATTAGAGATGAATATCGTTAATGACACCTATATGTGTGCCACATAAATTGATATTTAATATGTGGTATAGCATTGTTCTTATTTGAATGATAAGGTTCTTTTAATTACAAACTAGTTAGGTTTCACACTTGGGATTGAATATTTGCATCATGCAACTTGTGGGATGACTTAAACCTAGTCAAATCTTGGGTCTATACCTTGTTCCATCCGTTTTTTTGGATAAGTATTATTTTATTTGCGTAATTTAATATTTAGTTTTAAGCTATTTTAACTTTTAAGTTAAACTCTAATCACTCGTTAATTTTTTCTAGTATGATTAAGTTAATTGTAGTTGAAGCCCACAAATTTAGTTAATATGAATAATTAGGTCAAAAGTCTCTGTAAAGGTTTCTCTAAAGTCTAGAAATTTTGTTAAAAATATAAATAAATAGGAAACCTTTTTAAGAGCCTATTTAAGCCCTAATTTTTTATTTTTTTTGCCCAAAATGCATTTTGAAACAGTATTTTCACGGAGAATGTGTGATTAAAAAATAAGGAAAGTTTTTGAATTTGCGTGTAATATTATTTTATTGAAGAACGTGTGTTTGGAATTAAGAAAGAGAAAAATGTATTTTAAAAATAATGAGATCAATAAGGGTTAAGTTTTAGAAGCATTTCGGTTTTGGAAACGAAACGCTAGCATTTCCCAAGTTTTTTGTGCAGCCCAATTTATATGTAAAAAAATTTCCTTGTTTATGCATTCTTATTTTGACATATCTCTGGCTGAAATTTCATTCGTATCAATGAATAGCTGTGAAGGTGAATGGATATGCTTGCAAGTCAAACGTGACAGCTGAGGACTTCTTCTCCGCGGGGCTTGCCAACCCAGGAGCCACCAACAATTCAATGGGGTCATTGGTGACCGGAGCCAATGTCCAAAGAATCCCTGGCCTTAATACCCTAGGCGTGTCCCTCTCCCGGATCGACTATGCCCCGGGAGGCCTAAACCCACCCCACACCCACCCGCGTGCCACCGAAATGGTGTTTGTGCTAGAAGGTGAATTGAATGTTGGTTTCATTACCACAGCCAATGTCCTCTACTCCAAGTCCATTAAGAAAGGTGAAATATTTGTATTCCCCAAAGGTCTAGTCCACTTCCAGAAGAATGATGGCAAGGTTCCGGCTGCAGTAATTTCTGCTTTCAACAGCCAGTTACCTGGAACTCAGTCCATAGCAGCCACATTGTTTGCTGCTTCACCACCCGTGCCAGACAATGTTTTGACCAAGGCATTCCAAGTTGGTACCAAGGAAGTTGAGAAAATAAAGTCCAGGTTAGCACCAAAGAATTAGTTGTCTCTAGCTGCCACATAAAATTGAAGCATCTTGGATTTGTTGTGAAGGAATAAAGAAAGCAAATTTGATTTCTTTTATTTGGGAACTGGAAAATATTGCAATACATGTGTGAGAATTTGTAATCTCTTTGTCTACAAAAAAAAAATTTAATTGTTCAAATAATAATATCTATGATACAAAGTAATGTAATTGCTAATAAATTTGAAGTACATATGGCGTAAATAATATTTCACACTCACGGCTACTACACGTACCATACAATGCTTATGCTGGATTCGATGGTATAGAGTGAAAAATAAAAGAATAAAAACAAATTAAAATTATATTTGTTATAAGTAACTCCAAATGAAGATTTCCTTAACCGAACTCCAACTGTTCATAGTCATAAATCATTATTTAAAATTTCATCGGTTGGTGAATTTTGAAATTTGCAACACTGCATCTAGAATGTAAGCAACTTGATTTAACTAAGCATAATTTTCAGGATCATTATGTATTAATTTCTTGGTATGTGACGTTCTACCAAGAATTACATAATGAACAACCTCAAAGTTTCAACCTATAATGTTGTTCTGTTTCTTTTCTTTTGCTTTTCCCTCTTTTTATTTTATTTTTTTTGGGGTGGGGGTGGGTTGAAAATGAATTAGATGTTTGAAATTTGCATCGAAAAATTAAATCATTGAGAGAATGTTTGTAACGAGGTATAAGCTACATTGAAGAGTACAATGAACCAAAAAATCCACAAAAGTTCGAATTGGTCCATGTGCACTTATCAATCATCATGATAAGTGCACAATCTGTTGGAAAAATTTGTTTTTATTAGTTTGTTTGATCAACTTTTGACCAATTATTTTAGTGGGTTATGTTAGTTGGACAAAAGATTTTTTTGATCGAGTATTTTCTACTCTATGAGTAGATTAATATAATGTATTTATTTTCTCAAAACCAATTTAAGGTGAATGAGAAATTAATACCAAAAGATGATCACTTGAAGCTGAAATAAATTTGAATAAAAATTGGTGAGAAATTAAAAAAGTGCCAATTTCACATAAGAAAGTTAGAAGAATATAAACCACTTTATATTACTCAAGTTTGGGGTTGATTTTCGTTCCAAGATCTCAATCCCGAGTAGGGATAGCAACGGGACGTGGCGGGGTCGGGGCAACCTCCCCCGCCCCATTACCCGTTAAAGGCAAGGTGAGTTCCTTGTCCCCGTTTAAATTTTTTTTTTTTTTTAGTTTTTAATAATTTATTTTTACTGCCCCTATTCATTAGACTTAAACAAATAATTTTAGTTGTCATTTTATATTAGAACTAATGAAATTTTCAATTTAAAGTATTGAATTCTAAAAAAAAATTGATAATTTATTTTTATTGTTCTCATTCGTTAGATTTAGACAAATAATTTTAATTGTCATTTTCTATTAGAACTAATGAAATTTTCCATTTAAAGTATTGAATTCTAAAAATAAATAAAATAAACGGGGCGGATCCTCGCCTCGGAACAAAATTCACCGTCCTGAATACTTGATTAAGTGAATTATCCCCGCCCTATTCGGGGCGGAGCTCCGCAGATATCGGATTTGTCGAGTTTTTTTGTCATTTCTAATCCTGAGAGTTAACTTATTTTCTATCATTCGGGAGTTATATGTTGCCAACAAACTCATATACTCGATACGCCCTGTTCGGGGCGGAGCTCCACGGGTATCGGATTTGTCGGGTTTTTTTGTCATTCCTAATCCTGAGGATTAACTTATTTTCTATCATTCGGGAGTTATATGTTGCCAACAAACTCATATACTCGATACGGAAATTTTCATACATTATAAATTTTAGACAGCTTTATCAATCTGTTATAATTTCATATAAATGCCTAAATGTTGTTGAATTTTAAACATGTAAACACATGATATTTAAATACCTGTCTCAAATGTTGCAATATCTATCATTTATGAAATACTTGAAACAAACTTATCAAAATTTAGCTCTTCAATAGTTATGGAAATCCTTTACCGAAATAAATCATTTTACACACACACAAACTTAGACATAAGTTTTACAATGACCTTAAATGGACATTAAGCTCGTTTGACCGCATTATTTGAAATTTTAATGAATGTAATAGTATTTTTTGAAAAAATGTGTGATTAAAAAAGAAAAAAAAATTCGGGATTACCTGCAATATTATTTTATTGAAAAATATGTGATTGATAAGAAAGAAGAAGAAAAATGAATTATAAATTTAATGAGGACCAAACGGTGGTTAAATCAACTTGTAACAATTTTATTTCAAACTTTTAAACGTTAACGTCAAAAACTACAACTTAGATTCTTAAAAAAATATTTATTCTAAATATTTCATCATCATACTATCCCCCTGTTTAAGTCCTATTTTTGAAGGAAAATATGTTTTGGAATATTAATTTTTTGGAGGATGTGTCGTTAAAAAATAAGAAAAAAAATTAAAATTACGTGTAAAATTATTTTATGAAAAAATATGTGAAAAAATGAGTTTTGGAAAAAATGAAAGCCAAACATAAACTATATATCGTTATAAACCACATAAAGAAATGAAATAAATTAATTGTCATGTTGAACATCATTCTTTCAACACAACAAAAAGTATAGTGTAGAAATTTTTTATGTTTGATTATAAAGTTGCAATACCACAGACTTAAGCGATATATGGAAGACTTCCATTAATTCTTCCAAAAATAGAGTTGTGCATATTTACTATGCAAAACTAAGACGACTTTGTCAGACAGCAGGAACGAACATTGTATAACATCGCATCACATAGAACTTCAATTCTCGCCTGTCACCGAGAATTTTACCATACCCACAAGATTACTTTCATGCACGAGGTTTATTAGCGACTGCAAGCTCAACAGATATGATAAAGGTTGATCTTCCGGCCTCCCTTAAATACTGGACATCTCCGTTCATAAGCTTCACTAATTTTCTGCTGATGAGCATGCTGATGCCCTCCTCGGATGCTTCTGCATCACTCCCAAACATTTGGCTTAGCAATTGTTCCGATACCCCACCGCCTGTATGTGTTATCCTGTGCCAAACGTAGAGCTTAACAATTTTTATCGTAATCCAGCCAAAAGCAAACAACATATTAGTCTATCTGCCAGATGTGGATATAGTTATCTCATTATTCGATATCCTTTGATCCATATCAAATATCTGATTAATGCATATACCTAATGACAGAAACAAAGTTTCCTTCACTATCCATTTAACCTCAAGAAAATTTCATTTGAATGGTTTAGTTTGATAGCTGGCTACACTGCCGCAAAGAAATTGAGGTGCTTAGAGTTTTCTTACCCGTCTTGTATGTAAGTAGCTACAAGATTATGAATCATTGAAGCATGGCAAATTCACTATGTGCTAATAATCCAAAATTATCTGAAAATGCTAAACTTATTTAGATATTATAATCTGAACAGATGAGGAGGGGCATTTTAACCAAGGAAATGGAACAAAAGCCCATTCATGCCTTGTATACTTGCAATCTTGTACATGCATGCATTATATGTCACAAGCTGCACAAGAAGAATGAAAAATTAAGCATTACGAGAAACCTCAAAATCTAGAAAAACCTGCAAAAAATTTTAAGTTCACGTTCTGCTCATACCTGAATACCAAATGAGCAAGCTGAACAGATTCACCTAATGAATATTTGGTCAAGTTGGCTGCAACACAAAGCTGGCCTCCACTCGGTGTAGAATTAACTGATATTAACAAGAAATCAGCCAGGACTTGTTGAAGCCTTAGACTGTCTCCATAAAGTGTTTTGAATGATAGATTTTTGTCCAAATTGTCAACTATCACAATACCCTTTCCATTGCTCTTCATCATGATTTGGCTAATGGAAGCAATCAATACATCGTGCAACTTAAATTCCACTATTTCCAAGTCCATGTACCTGACAAGAGCAAGCGAAAAATTGCTTGAGTTTACAAAGTGTTATCATGAAATGATGATAAAAGAAAAGAATCCAGGGGTTGCAATGCCCTATCGATATATAAAATCTACTTTCGAAATATAGATGAAAAGCTCATTCATCTCAATGACCTGAATGCATAACATGCACCCTCAGAGGACAAATGATTTAACAGAAAATGAGGACTTTACATGATCAAACAAAAGTATAGAGAGCTTTTTGACCCAATGAATCAGAAAAATAATCGAGACTCAAATCAGTAAATCTTCCTGAAAGATGAAAAATGTCCAAGACACTGAATGAACACATCAATCTCATTTTACTTTGGATTTTTATGGGTAGAGCTCAGCCAAAATAGTAAGGAACGACCACTGAAACACACTTTCGATTTTTTTCAAGTATTAGACGTGTAGTGTGTACCTAAATTGTTGATATTTTACAGGATTTTGTCCATGTAATCAGATAGCAGAAAAGGGCATAGAGCAGATGAAGCATGTAAACAAACCAGCTTAATGCCTTAGAAGCACAAAACTAACTAATTGGAGCTTGAAATAAACTTTACCCATTAATGATGCTATCAAGATCTGTGTCATCAAGAATTTTTTTGAGCTGATGCTGACAATGAGAACTAGTACTCAGGAGTTTTTTCTGCTCTTCATCCAGGTCAGTTCCTTCTATCATCTTCCACGAAAATATAATCCCAGAAAGAGGATTCTTAACTTGCTGTCTTATGTAAGCTAAGACTTTCGATCTCTTAACTGCAATTTGCTGCGATAAGCGTTGAACATGAAGTGCTTGTTGTAACTCTTGACTTGCAAGTTGCAGGAAACAAAATACACCAGTTACTGCATCTTCCCCATGTAACTTTTTGCTCACACATAGCAGATACTCCACATACTTCCCGCTCTTTGCCAAAAAAATAAATGGAACTTTTTCAGATTCTTGACCTGTTACAACCTTGTTGAGAGCAATACCAAAATTTACAAAAGTTTCTTGATTCTTAAGACGACAGAAAGCTTTGTGTGTCCCAAAAACCTCCCCCAAAAGCATTTTATTGATAACATCCTCTCTACTCCAGCCTGACAATTTTGTCATTGCAGAATTCCATTCCATACACTAGCCAAATTCATCAGTGCCAAATATCGGAGGGATCAATGGGTTGGGATTTTGTATAATAGCTCTGTAATCACCTTGAATTCGGGTGAACTTGTCCATAATACTCTTCTGGATAGTTATATCTTGGGCGATAAAACATAACCCCACAACATTCTCCCTGACATCCCTGCTTGCACAAGCATTCACAACTAAGCTGATTGGACCAGAATCCCTCCTTGACCCATGTGTTTTGATCTCAAACTGCACATTTTGTTCTTCTTTCCCTGTTTAAGAAAAGAAAGGTATCTGTCATTCATTTATAAGGTTCGTGCTTAAAATGGCTAAAACAACTGAAAGAACAAGTGGAAGAAAAAAAAATGAAATAATGCATTATGTGTGCGTGCATATAGTCACACACACACACAGAGGAGAGAGAGAGGCTAGTAAAAGGCATACCCTGCAAAGCCAATTCCACCATCTTATTCACTGCATCAGCCGAAGAATCTTCCACCAGTGTTAGTAAATGCCTACCAATTGCTTCATCGACAGGTAGACCAGTTAACTCAGCAATCTTTGTGTTCCACCCATTGACCTTCCCATCTACATCAACAGCCAATATTGGCACAGTGGCAGTTTCAATCAGGCGGACCATCTCAGTTGTCACTGCTTCTAGCTCCTCCATTCCCTCAATTCTGAGGTCATTCAGTTTCGTATGGATATCCTTGGCATCTGCATCCCTGTCCTTAAATGTATTTCTAAGTATAAGCTGCAAAGAGTGGATGCGTCCATCTCATAATCTTTCCAAGGTAAACTCCGTGTCTTCACAACTTCCAGGAACGCTTTGAATGATGACCTAGGGTGCATCTTTCGACCATTGTCTTTTTCACCTTGTTCATGCTTCGCACCACCCCATCGGATTTCTGCAGCAGTGTGTGACCTGAACCAGAAAAGCCAGTCCTTATCAGTTATTCTCACAGCTGCCATCCCACAGATCGCATCACCAAGAGCAAGAGCCCCAGGGAAGCCCGCATCATCTAAGCTATCAGTACTGAGTCCTGTCGAATCCATGTGGTATTCTGTAAGCCATGACACTATGTCATGAAGCTGGAAGTCAGTTGGTGATAATCTCATCCTGTGTATCTTGTTTTTGTACAATAGAGCAGCCCCATCACATTTCACAAGATCCATTATGTTGGGAGTCTGAGACACAATCCCTAAAGGTGCATCTCGCATCAGCATGTCACACAAGAGTGTCTGAGTTCTCAGAATATTCTTCTCAAGAATCTGATTTTCCAATTCCAATTCCTTGTTGACATGGATGGAAAACACTTGCACAAGAAATTCACATGCATATCGGAGAGGGAAAGGAACAAACCTTGGAGTTGTGTTATGGCATACTACTAAACTGTAAAGCCTTTTTCTCTTTTGTGTCTGTGCAGAATTAGACACTTCTTCATCCCCATCATTGACTACAACGCCATTACCAAAGATGCAATCGAATTCATGTTTTCCATATACTGTAAATGGCAACTGTGTGGAGCTCTAAGTGTTGAGCCATACAATGTCAGATCAAACTGAAGCTTCTCGTCTTGAATCACTTTCACATGTTTTGCTCTGCAGTAACAAATCATTCGGACCTTATTCTTCATGAACAAAAAGCGAGCAGCCTGTGGAATATCTGTTGCTGAATAATGCAAACCTTGATAAGGCTCAAGATCAGACTTTGTGATCTCTGACACCACCTCTCCATGATCGTCATCGTGGAATTTATATATCATCACCCTATCGTAACCAGTGAGTTCAAACACCTCTTGAACCATTGTGTCCCAGAGCCTTTCCATGCTTCCACCGGGCAAGGACTGCAAGCGAGTAATGGCCTTAGCTGCAAGCTTATAAGACTGTAATGCCCCAGCAGCAGTCATTGGGACCTCATAAGGCTTTACATGCTCAAAGTCAATTATTAAGCTACCTGTTACCCTGTGGATTATAGCATAAAATGGTTTCCCAGAGGTTTTGCAGTGAACCAAGATGGGGTTCAACAGAGAAACCTCACCAAATCCTAAGGCCTTCTGCAATGCTGCCGCACTTGGAGCAGTGAAAATAGTTCTGATATCAGTACCGATTCCAAGAACCGGATGATCTCCCACACTTGGAACTGCATGACTGACCATCGTCAGCATTTCGGGAGCATTGTCACTGTAGGCAATAACTTTGAATGTTTTCTCGTCCAGGGCCAACAAACACCCAAATGGCTGGATGAACTTCCCTTTTTGTATTTGATGGAGGTAAGCTGTAGTTACTTTGTCCGACTTAGGTCTCTGCTCTCCATCAGCTACATTTGTTCCACGCACCGAGCTTGAGTAGTCATACAAGCTTCCTGATTCCTCAAAGTCTGCATGAAGCTTTGCATCCAGAGAAGTTTGTGCAATGACCCTAGCACTATGTTTTGATCTTGCTGAATTGCTTGAGGACTGGCTAGGCCGTGAAGACGACATTTTTTTTCTCAAATCTGAATAAGCAAGCAAATATAATATGTGAAAATATAAATCTATAATCGAGAAATAAATATATATAAGAAACGTGCCCAACAATTTCAGTCCATTCAAAATAAAGAAACAGCAGAAATAGTGGTTTGGTTGCACACCATCTTGATCTCCACAACAGAGCTGCGAACTTATGAAAGAACATGCAATCTACGATTATAATTACATCAATTCTTCCTAAACTACAGCACTATCAACATACGAATCCCATAAACACAACACTAGCTGTCCATTTAAATGGAGAAAAATGCCTGATCACAATTGATTATAATGTTATTGTATATGAAAGTAACTACTAAATCAATCCCAAGCAAAGGGTTTTTATTCCCATGTATGAATAGTCATTACATGTTCAAAACCATGGTTCAAATAGACAAATTCAATGTACAATTATCACATTAGCAATCCCTTTTTGAGTAATTCATTAAGCTCAGTATCTAAACATTAGCATTTAAAATGGATTGCAAATAAAACGATGCCAATACAGATTGTTGTACTTACAAAATTAGACTAGTACTTACCCAACACAGAACAACAAAGACAAGTCAATAAATATTATAATGATGAATCAACAAATAAGCCAGTTTCTAGTAGTAAAGTGCTGATAAATAGATATACTGACGTTCTTTTTAGCTTGCAGAGGCTCAAAATCAGAGAACAAGCTTCAAGATGAAATCTTGAAATACTGAAACAGAAACAACTTTCTAAGCTCAAAATTGGAAATCCCAAGTGAACCACTGAAAACCCAAATCCACCATGGACTAAAGTTCAGCTCCAATGCTCCATTCGTCCTTTCAAAGTGTTGATCACCGCCTTCAAAGCTAGCCCACCTTCCCAGTTAAATTTTACAATTTAAACAATTCTAAAAGCAGTAGTATTTTAATGAAATTGATCTCCTGCCCATTAGGGGTGATTACACGGTGACCATTTTTGGCAACATATCTACCCTTTTTTAAGCATTTCCTTCTGATAGTCTTTCTATTATTGCACAAATAATACAACATTATATTTAAAATAGATGAAGGGGGCATGCCAAGAGCAAATTGGGTAAATGTCGGACCATATACATTTAAATAATATATCCATACAGCATCCGAGGCAAAAAAAAAACTCTTTCTTCTCTTTCTTTTAGTTTTTCGTTTTAAATTACCTGTGATCAACTAAGAATAATGCTTCCCTCGAAAAAATTAATAAGGATATGTACCATCATTGTGTTAAACATTAGTTTATGTTGTTGTAGAATTCACTACCTTGTATCCAAGATTTGTGCTTCATTGTCACATAAACTAGTGCTTAGATACTAGATGTTCTATATAGCGTTTTTAATCAATTAATTGGTCTTTTCCATATTAATTTCATTTGCTGAAATCTTTCTTTCAACCATCTTGAATAATACTAGTACAGCTCTTACATAAATTGTACAAATCAGTGGATTCATTCTCTTAATTGATAAACTCCTTTCAAACTTCTATTAATTAAAATTTATTTATTTTTATTACAATTTGTGCACCTCATTCAAGAAAAGCATATGGCTATGGGGATTGAAATGAGGCGTAGATTGTGGTGGGGAGGCCCATGCTTCCATTAGCAAGTTATCCAAAAGCCAAAATGCTATGGATTCCACGTGGCGTGCCCCATCCTACCATATGCAAGATTTGGGGCGTGGGGGTGGGGTAGGGTTGGGTTGGGTGAATGTTGGCATGATAGTTCTCAGAATTTAAGATTGAGGAGGATGAATAAGATTATGCATCTGAACAAACTTTCCAGTTTGCCCATGAACTTTGCTTTGGCTTTTTTTGGGCTTTGATTGAGATGGACAGGGACGTCATTCCTGTGTGTTTCTTAGACTTAATATCTTAAATAGTCACTGAACTTTGTTAAAAATTCTTAGGAGGTCATCGAACTTCAAAACTTTCATAAATAGTCACTGAACTTTACAAAAGGTTCTTAGGGGGTCACTGAACTTCAAAACTTCCTTAAATAGTCACTGAATTTTGCCAAAACCTCTCAGGAGGTCACCGAATTTTTCAAATTGGAACCTCATACATCAATGGTTCAGCGATCCCCTAGGAGCTTTTTATAAAGTTGAGTGACTATTTAGAGAAGTTTTAAAAAAGTTCAGTGACTATTTAGGAAAGTTTAGAAGGTCAGTGACCTTCTAAGAACTTCTTACAAAGTGCAGTGACTATTTAGGGAAGTTTTGAAATTCTGTGACCTCTTAAAAACTTTTGGCAAAATTCAGTGACTATTTTGGCTATTAACCCGTGTTTCTTAAGTAATTTTGGGGGTAAATTATTGAAAATTGAAAATTCGGTAGAAGACCATTGATTCTGGATTGTCAGTTTTTTTGTTTTAGGTAAAGAGAAACTTTGTAAGGAGGAGCTAGAGGTGTTATGAAATGTTTTGCGAACTCAAATGTGAACATGATATAGTCATAGAAATTGACACATTGAAGGTCGTTACATTCATGTCCTATCTTAGATTAGCTTGCAACACATAATATATCACATTTTAATTGATCGTGTTAGACTCTACTTACTATCGATGCAATCAGTATTTACAAAAGTAGTCTCTTTATTGAGTACTATAATTCTAATACAAAGCAGTTAAGTCTTGTTACATATTTTGAAGCTGGTGGTCCAGTACATGTTGAATATATAGAGATTACATCAAAAGTGGAAAGTGTTAAGAGGGCATAGCACAAACATATAACTCTATATCCCAATGTATCTAACTCACATAGGCATCGGATGCTATGAACTAGATTTTCCATGAGTTGTGCTAGTTTATGTAAGTGAAAGTCTTCTCTTGCTTATATGGCCCGTGTGCAACATGCGAGTATGCGCTAACTTCTATTTTCAAATGATATTCATGGTCACCACTGATTGCTTTCGTTTGCTTTCTACAATCTCAAAATAATCTCTTTCCATGGTCCATAAATATGGATATTGAATGAATAATAATATTTAGTGAATCAACATAATGCTTAGCACCTATCTACGTCAGTGGCAAAGGGAAGTGAGGGCCAATGACACAGCTCAGATGCTATGAATTTCATCTTCCGAGAGTTTTACCATAGTTAAAGTAAGTGAATGTCTTCTCTTGCTTATAGAGCATGTATGCATCGTTCGAGTATACATCAACTCCTATTCCCCAATGATATTCATGGTCATTGTTGATTGCTTTCATTTGCTTTCCACAATTTTAAAATAATGTTTTTCCATGGTCTTAAAATTATGAATGATACATTTGCTTTGCACCTGTCTAGGTTAGTGGTGGATGGAGGTGGCTGAGCCACTAAAATTTGAAATATAAATTTTATATTTCATACTTTTATCTTTAATTTATTTTTTGTTGAAATTTTTTTACCATAGTTAAATTCTGTCTCCAAAGATTTCGAGTTTTCGTTCTACCACTAGTCTAGGTGATAGTGGGGTCTACATCCTACAATTTGTTAAAATCATGTATCATCAATTATAGGATGTGGACCTGAGTACCACGTGCTTAGAACCATATATATAACATTATTCACTTCATGTAACATGATGTTCATTACTTTCGTTATGGGACATTAAGTTTTTAATTGTACAGAGAGTAGTCAATATTTATTACCATTGCATGAATAAATAAAGTTTAAGGTGGACAACAATATTTTTAATGTCTTTATCATCAAATTATTGAAAATCAATTTTGTGTTAAACGGGAGAATTAGCATTGACTGGCAATAAGAAATAAAATAAAAAAAATTCGAATTTCGGAATATGTGATACTATTTCTTTTGTGATGAGAACGTTGTTTTGGGGTTTAAATAATTTCTTAAGATTTAATTGAGCTCGAAAGGCCCTTTATAATCAAGGAAAAATTGGTACTACAACGATTTGGTTCTGTTTCAAATGGTTGTTAGATGATCCAAACCTAAACCAAACTTGATGGAACCATGTCGATTAAAACCAATGGTTTTATAGAGGCGATTTTGGTGTGGGTTGGCTGGTTGATGATTTTTACTTATACCCCAATCATAGACAGAATAAATTTACCAAGAAGAAATTGTTAAGAATATGTATATATATTTTGTTTCGTTATATTCTAAATAAAAAAAACATACCTTGCAGGCTACATCCATATGTAAGGAAGACGCCGAGGAGAAAAAAAACAAAAACATAAATGAGTTCAAGAAAAAAGGAGTTTCAGGAGATAGAGGTCTAACAACGGCATAATTTAAGAATTCACCAAAAAATTTATATTGGAAACTCTCAGATTGGCTTGATTGGGTATATTTATTAGTATGATTAGGCCACTTTGTGTGTCTTTATATCCTTTTACAAATTGATTGTTCTCAGTAGAATAGAAATAGGGTTTCTAATTCTCAAAATAAAGGTCATTAAAAGCCACTCTACCAACCCCTATACATGATGATGCTTGGATCAAGGTGGAGATAAGTAACATATATCCCAGCTGTGGTACAAATCAGAATACTGAGGTTGAAATCCAGCCTGAATTCAGCTCAGAAGATGATGAAGCACCAGTAGACTAATTGGGGAATTACAATCTAAGGACAGAGAGAGGAGACTTGTTAGAACCCCAGTTAGATATGGATATTCTTATTTATTCTTATATGCACTTACTATGGCAGCAATGCATAGAGACAGGGAACCTAATACTACTCAACTCAGCTTATTCATTAAAATGGCTAGAAGCTATGCAAGAGAAAATGACATCTCTCCCTTGGAATAATGGGAGCTTGTAAACAAGCCAGAAAATCAAGATTATAGGTTACAAGATGGTTGTTTGAAGTCAAAGAAAACCCCTCAAAATGTGAACTACTTCCTCAATTTAAAGCTGGGAGTAAAAGGGTTTTCAGAAAGACTAAGTTTGCACTTCACTGAAGTTTTTTCCATAGTTATCAGGCACACCTCCATCTACTTGCTCTAGCTGCACATCAAGACTTGGAATGGGAGAAAATGGATGTAAAAAAGGGTAGTCCCATGGGGATTTCAAAGAAACCATCTACAGAGCAACCACTAGGCTTTGTCTGTCTGTTGTCGATTAAAGCTATAATACATTGGCCCTTTGCTGAGATCGTGAATGAGGGAACATGGTTGAAAGGAACGATAGGAGATCTACTGGAACTGAACCTCATACAATATCATGTACGATAGCCAAAGTGCCATCCACCTTTCCAAAAATCAGGCTCATCATTAAAGAAGTAAGTAGATACGTGAGGCTATACATCTGAAGAAAAAATATTGATGAAGGTCTAGTCGAAAAATATTGAGGCTACCATTGATCTCCTTGGTACATGTTCCAAGTATTCAGAAGTCCTGAACTTTCGAAACACCAAAATGTTGATCATATGATTGATGATCTCCCATTGGCGCCTCAAAAGTGTTTGAAGCAGTGAAAAAGGTCCATTATCCATATCATATAGTTGATTTCTGCGTATACTAAATTAAATTTCTTGTAGCCATGTCCAATGCATGTCAAATGCACTAGTACTCTAATTAGAAGTCACCAATACTATAAATTAACTAATAAGATAAACTTTTCACCTAAGAGAAGTGCTATTTGTACAGAATTTTGTACAAAATGGATGACAAAAAAGTCAAGTAGCGGCCTCCTATTGGGGGCTCCTGTTGGGGGGCGTCACTTGGCTTTTTGGTAAATGAAGTTGTACAAAATTTTGTGTAAATAGAATTATTGTTCACCTAATTGTAGAGGAAATGATTGTACGAGCTTACTAGAAAAAGTGTCCACCTTTAATGATGGCCAATGCACAATTATTTAGGTTACAAATTACTGGTATATCTTCCGCACATAAACAGCTTGCGTGCATAATTCAAAATCTTCTAGACAAACCATTGTGCTGTTTATTTCAATGGTGAACAAATAAATAAATCATATTGTTGTAAATGGTAAGTTTGGTGAATGACAATTGTACACATGTAATTCTACAAATTATTATCATATATATCATTAATCCTTTCCAATAAATATATGGTTTTAGTTCTCAATATAATACACATAAATCTATTGATTTTTATTCTCTTTTCACAACACGTTATCAACACGAAAGTTTAAGTTTAATGAAGATAATAATTTTTTTAAGTATAATAATTTATCATGTGTACCAAAATTAATTTGCTAATACGTGAATTTTATATATGCATATGCCGGAATCATATAACAAATTCACTTCATTAGTTGCTAAGAATCATATGCATGTCAAATAATGGTTTTGCCACAAGAATAATGCTACGTGTACATAGCATGATCCGTAGGAGTTGACATAAAGATAACGTGGTCGGCCCCTATTCGAGGGGCGCCTCCAATAGGAGGACGATCACGTGGCCATTATGTCAAGCATTATCCCTGCCACAATGATATATCTGCCAACACATGCTTCGTCGTAATGATTACGTCCAATCCATCACAATTTGTTTCTTGTACACCCTACTTTTGCTAATTCAATTTCTCTTAATTATATATACATGTTTATCCTAGCTCTTAATTCTGACGCCGCAATCATTAGGTGTACATAGTTTTTTTTTTTTCATTATGCTTTAATTAATCATGCTTTAATTTTGGTTAATTAATCATGCTTTTAAATTCTGTACAAATCTTCGGTGTAGTAGTGATATTTAATCATGCTTAAATATGGTAACGGTCTTTTCAAGAAAATATTAACGGCCAAACCGACGGAATATATCTTTAGGGACCAATGATGTTACAACATCAATAGATTGAGGACTATGACCAAGTTGCTACAAAGACCATAGTTTGGGGACCAAAATTACAATTTTCAATGAAGTTCCATCTTCTTTAAGTGAATGTTGAATTTGAACCATCATATCCTTTGCTCCAATCAAGAATTGATTCTCCATTCATTTTTGAATTGTAATTAATATTAATAATTTTCATGTCAAAGAAAATTTTCCTCATCATTTATTACAGAATCAAGGCATTTCTTCACACATTCATACATGAAACAGTTTGGGGAAAATTTCTCAACAATCAATGTATATTTATATACACACAATCAATGACTATCCACAATTCAAAATTTTCAGACTCTATCTGTATCCAAATGGGGATTACATTCTTTAGAGTAAAAATCATTCTTCTCAATCAGAGCTCTCAACATATCAACGGTAAACTCTTCACTGTTAGGATCACTCGTCGGCGACTTACTTGAGGAATCATCTGTATCCGGTTTCTTCAAGCACAAGAAACACCCATCACCAACCTGAAAAACCCTTTTGGCCCAACACCCAGAATTGATTCTCTGCTTCCTCTTTTGATGCAATTTCTTCTTGCCTTTCTTGAACCAAAAGAAAGCCTTCTTTTTAGCCTTTCTGCAGTTTCCCTCTTTTGGATCGCCAATTTTTTTTGGCCTAACACCGCCGTCTTCCCCTTCATCTCCTCCGCTTCCAACGCCATCAATCGGTAGCTCATTATCAACCATTAAAATTTAAATATAATGTCACGATTATATATTATAATATAGAGGACCACGCAGGTGGCAGAATACACCAGATGAATATGTAAAAAAACAAAAAAAAAAAGAGGTTTATGTAATATAATAAAGGTTCTGCGCGGTACAGCATGGAGTATTAAAAACAGTAGGAAGAGATTGGAGATTTGGGATTTTTGAACGGGAGAGTAAAAGAACGCGTTAGAAGCGATTCTTGTTGTCGTTAACGCCAGAATGGTTGGGCTCCGAATCTCAGCTTGCTTGTGAGGTGCAAAATTTATTGAATTTTTTTTTTTTTTTGTATATTTTAATTTCTTTTTATATTTATCATAAATATTGTTTCAATGAATTTGAACCAACATTAATTCAAGATATACGTATTTTGGGCAAGTATCCAAATTTTAATTTTTTACTTAATATGTAAAAAAGTAATTATCTGACCAAAAAAGTGGCTATATAGAGCCAATTTTATGTTATAAGGCACGACAAAATTAAGCGTCGGTTTGGTGGGATTAAATAAAAAAATTTAGTAGATTTTAACAATGATTAATAAAATATGTGGTTGAAAAGTTATAGATTTCATAAAATATTTAATTGAAATTAATTGTTATCTATAATTTAGATTAAAATTTGAATTTAAATTTTTATAAAACGGGGCTAAATAGAATGAACACATTGTGAGTGTCCATACCAATCATTCATTATAAATAATAACAAGCTGTAGGCACCATCCCCAAAGAATAGAAGTGTGGTAGGTCAAGATATTTCGAGCATCGTTCTTTTAATAGGTATAAATCAACAATCATGACTCAATTCATTTTATATTACGGACTTAATCGATGTCAATTACCATGAACAATACTTTCGAAACGTCTTTCAATCTTGTTCGTGGGATCTTTCTTTAGCAAAAATTCTTTTGTTATGCATAATGTGATCATTTTCAATTTTCCAAGAGGAATTAACTGACTTTCACATAAGCATCGTTGAGCGGAGCTCATCATGAAAATGTCTACTACTTCGTAACTCATCACATGGACAATCAAGACAGCGCGAGTATTATTAAAATTAGGAGTTTATCACATGAAACCTTAGATAATGATTTAAAAAAAAAGCACGAGTCTACATAGAAATTACACAACTAGGTTCTTATATATTCCCATGTTTATTTGCTAATTTAAGTATTGGAGTGTCATTTTTTTTCGATGTTCTTGAATTACTATTTGACTTCAATGGACTTAATAAAGTATGCTATTCCTAATTGATCAAAACATACTTCTAATTAATTACATACCTACTATCAAATTGTGCTGATTTTATAAGTTTTTTCTTTCTTTTAAATATTGTATAAACGCTGTGGTTAATTTCATTGAAAATAACATTGTTTGAATGTTTGGTACTTTCCGGTTTGGTAACCTCAAAAACCTATTACTAGATTTTGTATGTCTTTAGATTAATGTAATGAAACAATATACGTATCTATAAGGAGCTGAAGTGTTATATGAAAACTAGACATAATGGAACGTATTTATAAATAGATGGAATGAGCGGTGAGTAAGTGATAGTATCTGTAAATATCTCGTAATGTATAAATAAAAAACGATTTAAGTATTTATAAGCAGCTTATAAACATGAGCCAAACATCGAAGTCCATCATAATAAACTATTTCATCATCGTCATTATTATTTTTAATATGCATATACATAATTTCATTCAGGATAATTTTATTGAAGAAAAGAAAGTATGTTCATTTGGACAACACAATGTGGACCATGTCTTCAAACTAATGTTCTTATTGGGCTATGAACTACTTCAGATATCAGTAGGAACACATGTGGAGGAGATATCTTATGTTAGACTTGTATATTAAGATTCAAGAACTTGCAATTCATCACTTCTAACACAAAATTTGCATAGACATTTTCAGAATTGCATAGAACTGGGTTTTATTTACCTCGTATTTAACTGATGTGGGATTTTATTCTCACTCTTCCAAGCATAAGCCTATGTTCAAGTCCAGTAGCATAGAGAAATCTCCATCCCTAGATAAGCTTGAAGGAACACATTTTCTTGTTTATTCAAGATTGTAGTAGATGAAATCAATACATAGTTAATAAAAATAAAGAAACATGTACCTACTAAGTAAACTATACACTTATAAATTTATAATCTTATCTAAGGTGCATTATTAGAACAGAAAATAGAAAAAAGCTACAAGTACAGGAAAAAAAAGTAGAATTTGTACAGGAATTTGAATTCCACTCACATGAGAGGCGGGTACATGTGAATTAAATATTGCCAAAAAACCAGGGCCCACCTGTTTGTATGTATTTTGTCCGGCTTCTGTGGTACTTTTCCTGTACCCATAGCATTGCTCTAGAAAATAAAGGGGCGGTGGAAACATAAATGATAAATCTTTGTTTACAGGCAAATGCTAAAACAAAAGATTGTAATGATCAAGTCAAGTTGTAAAGAGAAAAAGCATAAGCTTTTCATAACCATCCTGACCCCCCTCTTCAACCACTTTAATTTCTTTCCTGCCAATATATATATACAAAGTGATAAAACTTCTTTTGAAGAAGAGATGCAATTGACATAACAAAATGAGGAAAGACATTTTTTTCTTTTTACTGTGAAGGCCTCAAAACTATGGTCAACTTCATATCGAGTGCGTAACTGCGAAATAGAATGAGGAAGGGATCGCAAAAAATGTGGTGGATGGTACCTTGCAGAAGCAAAAGGAGCTCGAGTACAGAATCCCGAATGGATATCGAGGATATACTAGAGATGAAACTCGAGACCATCGAAGAGGAACCCGAGATAAACGAGGAAAATGGAGTTCTAACGAGGCATAGGAGCATGTCGAAGAAGGTGATGAAGAAGATTCATCTNTTCTTTACTGTGTCTGGTGTCGAAATAGCATCTAGTAGCTCGTTGGCTGAAAGCAGTGCCTGACGTGCCCTTTCATTACGTACGTAAGAAACAACCTTTGACTCGACGCGACGTAATGTAATAAAAAGCAACCCTCAGCCTCACACCCTCGCTCAAAGCTCCTTTATAGTATAGTAAGGGCTCGCGCCTCTGGCGTTTCGCACTATCTCATCTTTATCAGCTCCCTTGCCTTTGCTTTGCTCCACTGGTGCACCAAGTTTGGCTTTCTTAAGATGTCGTAAATAATTTGTCAACGCTGATCGGATAAAGTTTTTACCTGCCATTAACATATTTGCTGTTTAAAATTCTATTGGCTTCTCTTATCTCTTTCCAAATTCCTGTAGAAGGTCACTGAAAAATTGTAGATAATCAAAAGAGCAAAGATGCTAATAATATTCATTCGTTCTCCCTTGACTTCTATCAATCTTTCATGACACTGTATGGAAGGTTCGTAGGAGAGTAGGCCAGCATATTTGTTGGATGCCAGAGTATCTCTTCAAGGCCTTTTTGTTTAAAAATTAAGGATACGTTTACGTTTCAATTTTCAGTTTTGAGTTTTTAATTCATTTTTAATTTTTTGTTTTTAGATCAATTTTAAAATTGCTAAAAACGCATTTGACTTGTCATCTTAAAAAAATTATTTATCAAAACGGAAAATTAGAAAACATGTTTGGTTTGAAACTTTCAAAAATTGCTTTATAGTGTTTTATTCCATAAAATTTGATTATTCAAAAAAATATAACAATTTTTTGTTAATACATTATCAAATAATATATACATTTTAAAGTCAATGAATCTTACAATATTTTTTCTCGATTCAAAAGTAAAATAATAAAATAATAAATTGAGTTTAAAATATATGAAATAAAAATAAAAATTACTAACGTCGAATCAAAATATTTTATTTATGTTCATTTATTTTTTATCATTTTCATTTTATAATTTCATTTAAATGATTTTATTTAAACGTTTGTTTTCCATGTTTTGAGTGTTTTTGAAATTTTTAATGAACATATTCAAAACGACAAAAATGCATTTTGAATTTTTATCCTTCATTTTGAAAATGTGTTTTCAGAAATAGTAGATCAAATGCATTTTCAATATTTTCCAAAATTAAAAATTGAAAACAATAAATCAAACGCACTTTAATTTTTTGGCAAAATAATGGAAGTTTTATTTATGATTTATGGTGGATATTTAGCTAATAATTAGTAAGGTTTTTTTCCCCCTGTCAATACAATATTTGTGCAATGATGGTACAAATAGGGCGATGCAATCATTTCGTTTCCTCATGATTTGTTCACTTTCCCTCCCTTTTAGCTCGCAAGCGTGCATCAACTTGAACTTTAATGATAACCAATAATTAAGTTCTTGTTTGATCCATATTATTTTTAAATTATATTTTTTCTTTCTTATTTTCAATCATGTGTTCTTTATTAAAATAATACTACACACAAGTTCATAATTTTTTTCTAGTTTTTTAATCAAACATTTTTCATCAAAATACTATTTCAAAATACATTTTAAACAAAAAAATAGACATCAAACAAGCTCTAATTTGTCTCTCGTGCATAAATATGTCGACTATGTGATCTTTTCTTTCAAACTATCCAATCATATATTAACACGTATCTTCATGCCATTGAATATGTCACTGTAGCATAGCTCGACTAATAATTAGCAAGGTTATTTTTTTCCCTTTAAATACAATATTTGTGCAATTATGGTACTGTTAGGTTATCGGGCGACGCAATCATTTCGTTTCCTCATAATTTGTTCACTATTCCTCCCCTTTAACTTGCAAAGTGTGCATCAACTTTGACGTTGGTAAACTACGCATAAATATGTCAACTATGTGATCTTTTCTTTCTTTACATGTACTTTTATGTCACCTTTTCCCTCTCTGCTTGTAATGTTATACCATGCACTAGTATATATATTTACAATTTTGCTTCAAGTACAGGAGCAAAACTTACAGGGGCTTACCAGGTTACTTACGTTGACGGGCCCCACATGTTTTAAAAAAAAAATACACCCTCACCCTGTACAATTAGTGGCCTGGCAGTGAACCCATCCCTTCCCTTCCTCTACGTGTATCATTGCTCATTTACACATGATATACACATAATATGTCAAGTGTCTTAATTGCAATATAAACCTACCTCCTAATTGTATAAGAAGTCCTTTTGCATTAGGAGACCTCTCTTATATAAATTTATTGCGTTAGGAGTCCTATTCATCTTTTTTTTTTTTCCCCATTTCACACTAGATGCTTTTTCATTTTCTAATTGAATAATTACAACATTGGTCCCTCAACTTTGTACCAATATTTGTTTAAGTCAATTTCAAAAATCTTCACCTTGACCCAAAATTTTCAATTCACGACACGCATTCTCACACCCATTTGCTAGTAGATCCCACCATTCCCTAATCAATTATCATAGACATGAATTGAATTCAAGGACTATTAAAGAACGCTCTACTCATTTGGCATCTTTGAACTTTTAATCTTCATTCTTCTTGCTACTTACGATAGAAGCCACTTCATCATCTTTGACAATATTGGAACATCATTCAGTCTGTGATTCAATCATTATAACTCCACCTTGACGTGACTCCAATACCACAACTCCACTCAAAACAGTATTCCTCATGGCTCCACTCAAAACAATTTTTCATGTAAGTCAGTACAAATTACCAACATATCGTGAAAGAAATTTTCTTCACGTTCATCATATCAAAGCATATAGAATATTCACAACCCAACAAGTTCGGTGCTCTTAACAATATCAAACTTTACATCAAATTTAGGACGTGCATAATATAACAATTCTAAATAACCATAACACTCCATCAAACATCATTACTTTTACAGAACACATACCCTTAATATCAAATTACTAATTATCAGTCCTCATAATATTGTGTACATCACATGGCTTATAATCATCCAAACACTCATTGTTCAGGCACATACGATAAGAACATCATGAATCTAAAATCGAAGAGTTTATTGAGATTTCATAATCAAGCAACAAACATAACATCACCTTCATGACAATATTTATCATCTACACATTTGTCGAATATGATACCTCATGAGACTCTTGATTTCTCTTTCCTTCAAAATGCTTCAACTCATGAAAACTCGTAATATCTCCCTTCTTATGACTGTAGTAACACTACACATCTTGTCTAGTACAAGATTGAGAATGATCATCTTGCCGACCATAACTATTTCCTCGTAATTCATCTTCACCACACATGGTCTCGGACTTTGTCAAGAGTGTAAGTGTTATACTCTAAATCTAATCAACTTTGAACATAAATACTTTTAATATTAATCAACGCATATTTATTGCAAGATCTATTATTTAATTGAATTAAGATTCTAATAAATTAAATAATAGAATCCGTAGATTCAAGTCTTTGTGATTTGTTAATCACAATGAATTGTGATTGTGATATACAAATTACATATAACTGAATCTTAAATCATCTAAGATCGTATGTAATAACGAAATACGGATATTGTTATTACGGGTAGACCATCACGTGTGAAATTTTTTACTTGTGAAGTAAGTAACTGATTTCACAAGCTAAAGTGTCGTGACCAGTGACGGACCCATGAGTTTGAGTCAGCACGGGCGGTCGTGGATCGTCAACCGTTGTCAACAATAAAATATTAAGAGCCCCATTTTATGCCTTTTTTTTTTTTTTTGCAAAAAGTGCATTTGAAATAGTGATTTGATGGAGAATATGTATTTAAAAATAAGAAAAAGTTTTGAATTTGAATGTAATGTTATTTTATTGAAAAATGTGCGATTGAAAGAAGAAAGAAAAATGTATGTTTAAAAAAAAAAATCAAACTAGGTCTAAATTTTAAATATAACAATTATTTTGTTCAAATTAAATATATATAATTTTGTT
>CAIGRB010151845.1:62486-92348 GCA_903798255.1 Fraxinus quadrangulata | reverse complement strand
TGATTATTCTGCAAGCTAGTGTTACCAAGAAATTCACAGAGAAGAACACAAGATTAACGCCGAAAAACACAGAGAAAACGTCTTTGAAGTTTAAGAAATGTTATTATATTCAGCAATAATGAAAATAAGTCCATAAGCCGGACTTTATAGCAAAAATTCAAAATTTACCAAAATTCGTAAAATTCCAAAATCACACTAAATCAAAATAAGGAATAAAATAAGTAGTCTGCGAAAAATCTAGCCCAATTCGGGTTAGAAATCATCTCCAAACATGCAATAGAAATATTACCAAAAATAGCAAAATTTATCTTCAAATAGCAATTCGAAAGGGAAAACAGTGAAATTTGAGATCGAAAATCGCACACACCGAGCGAAGCTCGGTGACCACGACGTTCGCGCCAAAACAAGCTTTTCAGATTGTGGTCACAATCGCGATTATGATAACCGTAGTCAAAGTTATGGCTAAATTACCGAAACACGTCACAATCACCAAAATTACCCGATCACTTGCCATCCTTGCGCCGATCTGCCAGCTCGTGATACTTTAGAGCTATTAATGTGTTATCTGACAACTCAGCATCTTACTCGGACCCCCCTGCATCAAACAACCACTTTTCTACCATGGAACACACATGGCTAATAAAGTTTAGTAGTAAATGAGTCGAATCAGTAGAAGGGTTGGGTAAATTCTTGGTCAGTTCGGACCAATCCCCAAAAGAACTGAAAATTGGGCACAAGTTAGAACAACCACTACGAACTCAACTAATATAGTTCATCCCGCAGAACCTAGATGTATTCGCTTTAAGTCATAAAGAATTGGAAGGGATAAATCTAAAGGTGGCATGCCATAAGCTCAATGTTGACCCCTCAACTCAGCTAAAACATCAAAAGAGACGACCATTTAGTTTGAAAATATATGAAGCTCTATCCAAATAAGTCGAAAATCTACTCGACAATAGTTTCATTAAGGAAGCAGTCTATCCTAAATGGGCCGCCAATCTAACACTAGTCAAGAAGAATAATGGAGATTATAGAAATATATTATTTTCAACAATGCCAACCCTAAAGATAGCTTCTTTGTTCCAAGGATAGATCAGATACTGGACATGAGTTCCTTAGCCTTATGGACGTCTGCTCCTAGTACAATCAGCTACCGATGTACGAACTCAACTAATAGGATACCTCATTCATAATTTACCAAGGTCTTTACTATTATAAGATCGTGTCTTTCAGCCTAAAAAATGATGGAGCGGCATACTAGTGCCTTGTCAACACAATGTTCGCTAAGCAAATTGGTAAAACTATGGAAGTCTACATTGATGACATATTGGTCAAAAGCATGTTCGCCAAGTATCAAATACAATACTTAGAAAAAATGTTCGAAATCCTCAAAAGTTATAAGATGAAACCCAATCTAGTCAAATATTCCTTCGTAGTGAGTTTCGACAAATTTCTAGATTATATGATAAACTAGCGTAGAATCAAATCCAATCAGAAAAACATATTGAAAGTCATCGAAATAAGGGTGCCAACCAGACCTAAGGAAATTCAAAGTCTAACTCGGATAATAGCTGGACTTAGCCGTTTTATCTGCAAATCAATAGATCAATGTAAACATTTCTTTAATATATATACTTCATGGAGGAAAAATGTTTGAGTGGACACATGAATGCAAAGAAGACTTCGAATAACTTAGAAATAGCTAGCTCGACTACCACTTCTCTCTAAACCAAAGGCAAAAGAGAGTTTATCATTATATCTGGCCATCTTTGGGCATACTGTAAGTGTCATGCTAATCATGGATGGATAAGGTGTACAATACCCGTAATGTCAGTAAAGCCCTTCATGATACCAAATTACGCTATTCCTATGGAAAAGTCAGCATATGCCTTGATTATCTCTATGAAAAAGTTGTGATTGTACATCTTAGAACAATCAATAGAAGCTCTAACTAACTACCCGTTGAGTACAGAATCTCGACATAATAGGTCAGATGGTCAAATTGGTGGTTAAGATATGATAATTCGACATATCTTACAAACCACGAAGCTCGATCAAAGGACAAGCCCTAGCTAATTTTGTTACTAAGTTTAGCTTGGATCCTCAAGAAGATCGATTGGAAGATGCCCCTTAAGAACGTTTCATTGACGGATCTTTTATAGAAAATTTGGAGGCGGGGATATTTTGGCCAACCATAAAATGAGACGCCCTAAATTTCGTGATAAAATGTGACACATGCCAATGGCCATGATCCGAGCTCTTCTAGAAGAGCTTTCTTTTGTCATTAGCCCATAGCCATTCTCCAAATGGAGATTAAATCTAATTGGGCCAATGCTCACATGTAAAGATGAAACTAAATTTGCCATTATATTCGTAGACTACTTTACCAAATGGGTGGAAGTCAACTCCCTAGCCAAAATCATTTAAAGTTGATTTTATTTGGAAGTCTATTATTTGTAGGTTTGGCATACCTCACTTGATCATTACCATTAACAGAAAATAGTTTGATAATTCACGACCAAAGACTGTTTTCAAAGAACTCAATATAGGAAATCATTTCTCTACACCAAACCATCCTAGGCCAGCGGCCAAGTTGAGTCAATCAACAAAATAATCAAGCACACTATGAAAATGCATTTTGACAGCCTAAAAGGAGCTTGGACAGATGGACTACCAAGCGTGCTATGGTCCTATCATAACACATCACGAACTAGCATGGAAAAAATGCTTTTTTCCCTAGCCTTCTTGATAGAGGCAGTAATTCCACTTGAGATGGGGTTTCTTCATTCCGGACAATGTTTTATGATGAAAATGAGTAATGGGAAAACGTTGCGCATGGAATTAGATCCACTTGAAAAAAAAATGAACTAGATTGAGTTTAGAACTACAATATACAAACAGAGAAGTGCAATGTATTATAACTAAAAGGTGTAGAAAAGATTATTTGAAGTTGGCGATCTTGTGCTAAGAAAGATCTTCCTTGCTATCAGAGAACTCAACTACGGATCATTAGGCCCAATGGGAAAAGGCCATACAAAATAGTCATAATTCTTCCAAAAGGGGCCTACAAACTAAAGGATTTGTAAGAAATGTCTCCTACATTCCTAGAATGTCGAACATCTAAAGAAGTACTATCAATGAAGGTTGACACATACTTGAATGCCTTTGTAATATCTTAAACACATTTCAAATAAAATACAAGTGCTTTGATGAGACCCATTAGAAAAATGACATTTGGACCAGACCTGCTCTTCAACAGTTCGAACTAAGGTTAAAAGTGTTGTAACAGTTAGTAAAATTCCAAAAATGAAATTTCAAAGGACATTTTCTTCAACAATTTGAGCTAAGGTTGCAAGTGTTGCAACACTTAGCCCCTGTTTGTTTCTCATCGTTATCCATCATATCAAGCCATTAATTTTGAATTTCTATCTCTTATGTGGGGCCGAATAACGGCTATATTTTTCATTCTCATTCTATAATAATGTGTACCAAACGGAGCCTTAGTCAAACTTCAAAAATGAAATTTCAAATGACTTACTATTCAACAGTCCGAAGAAAGATTGCCAGTGCTTCAATACTTAGTCAAATTCCAAAAATGAAATTTTAAAGGACTTGTTCTTCTATAGCTTTAGCTATGGTTGTAAGTGCTACAACACTTAGTCAAACTCCAAAAAGGAAATTTTTGAAACACCTACTCTTTAGTATTCTGAGGTAAGGTTGCATGTGTTAAAGTACTTAGTCTAATTCCAAAATGAAATTTTGAAGGACCTAGAATTCAGCGGTTCGAGCTAAGGTTGAATGGGCTACAATATTTAAATTCCTAAAATGAATTTTCAAAAGACCTTCTCTTCAGCAATCCGAACTAAGGTCATAAGTGCTGCGACGTAGCCAAACTAAATTTCAAGGGATCTACTCTTCTATAGCTCCGTAAAAAGAATAGCTTGGTGCTATAACGACGAGGTCGTTAAACTTTTTAGATCTATTTATGTGTAACTCGAAAGGAAGAAAAGCAAATCTGAAACTAAAAAAATAAGTTCCATTTCATTAAAAACATTGTAAATTACAAAGTAGGATGTAGGTACCAAAAGATATAATATATAAACAAACTTAAATAAAAGGAATGTCATCTTGACCAAGGAGATCATCTTCAGGAGGAATTTAGGATATACCAGCCTCTTCAGATATCTTCGCCAGAATGACCTTTTATTCTTCTAAGCCTCATAAAGAAAACCTATATGGACGGTCATGTGGTTTCTTTAGATATCTTCTCCAGAATGATCGTATGGATTGGGGATTCATTTATTCTATACTAGAGGCATTTGATTTTGACTAGTTGTAGATTGATCGGATCGGATGTTGTGTATCGGAGTGTCGATTCTCAGTGCTTCTGAATGGGCAACCATGTTGTTTCTTTTCTTCATTGCGGGGACTTAGGCAGGGAGATCCTATCTCTCCATCCTTATTTATATTTGTTGCAGATTACTTTTCTCAATTGCTTACTCAGAGGTTTTAGACATATCCTAGCATGCAGTATTGACATGGAGGTAGTACTCTTGTCTCTCATTTTGCTTTTGCTGATTATATGATTATATTTATCAATAGACAGAAGAAGTCTATCAGAAGGGTCATCGATTGTTTGGAGCACTACGAGGGAGTCTCTGGCCAATTGGTGAATAGAGACAAGAGTGGTCTTATATTGCCTAGGCGGGCATCTGACATTCAGATACAGAGGTTAGTGATTTTGATTGGATTTTCACATCAGAGATAGCCGTTCACAAATCTGGGAGTCCTTTTGTTTAAATGGGCTAAGATGAGCTTTCTATATGATAATCTCATTATGAAGGTCATGAGTATGATTTTTGGATGGACTTCACGCCTTCTTTCTCCTGGTGGTAGGATTAATCTACTGAGGTCTGTTCTTTCCTCTATACCACTGTATCTATTCCAAATTATGTGACCTCCTAAGGTCATTTTGAAAAGCCTGGAGAGTATATTTACACCATTCCTACGGGATTCTAAGGATCATATGTGTCGTCTATATTGGTAGAGTTGGAAGGCGATTTGCCTTCCTGCTGACGAGGGGGTCTCGACTTTAGACGATTACATGATATGGTGGACATATTTTCATTAAAGCTATGGTGGCTGTTCAGGTCTCAGAGTTCTCTTTAGGCTCAGTTTTTATTAGGTAAATATTGTAGAGGGACACATCCGTTGCTTGCAACAGTCCCTCACTCAGTCTCTCATATTTGGAAGGGACTGAAGAGATTTGGACCATGCATAGAGACACACATTGTGTGGTGCCTTGGGATTTGGTAGATCTTCTTTTGGCATGATTGTTGGATGGATGATTCTACATTGACATCCATTTCCCCACACAGACATCACACATCTGTGAGGGTACATGACTTTTTTGAGGAGACTGGATGAGATTTTGGGCGATTACTACAGGCTCTTCCATCAGCTATAGCAGAGCAGATTGTGACCATTCCACTATGTCTTGATGTCTCGAATTGTATTTTCTGGAGGGCCACATTAGATGGTATATTTACTACTAAATCAGCATGGCAGCTGACCCGCTCTAGTAGGCTAGTGAAGGATTCATTTCGCTTACTGTGGAGCCCTATCATACCTCCTACTATGTTGTTCTTCAGTTGGAGATTATGGCAGGACTTAATACCAGTTGATCTCATTATCCAGAGGAGGATCGACAGTTAGTTGGCTTATCGATGTCAGTGTTGTTCAGATATTGAGACCATTACTCATATTTTTATTAGTAGTAGTATTTCAGATCATGTTTGGTACATTTTTGGGCTTTATTTCATATTACCATGAGTGCAAGAGAGAGTGTCAGATATAGATTTCTGAGATGGAGGTATTCTAGACAATTTGCAAAGATCGGGCACATTCACATCATTATTCCTCTATTGATTTTTTGGTTTCTTTGGATTGAGATGAATAATGCAAAGCACAGGAAAATACGTATGAGTTCGAGACGTATTATCTGGAGAGTTTACCGTATGGTATCTTTCCTCCATATTGGTGGACTATTCCGACCGTTACATTGGCATAATGACATAGAGCTTGCTATACTTTTTGGTATTTCTTTGACTCTCCCCCCATCTCCTCCCCCTATCATGGTTTGGTGGCACACTCCATCATTTGGATCTGTCAAGATCAACACTGATGGTTGTATCAAAGATGGGTTTGCGAGTGGGGGAGATATCATATGGGACTACGCAGGAAAATGTATCAGAGTTTTCTCAGCTTCATATGGAAAGTGTATGCTATTAGAGGTGGAACTCAGGACTATCCGTGATGGGATACTACTGGTTAGAGATCTTGATTTGTCAGATATTTTGGTTGTGGCAGACTCGACTGTAGCGGACTGTGGCCTATCTAGGGAATACTCAGACAGATTGCAGATATCGTTTCCTTTGACAAATATATGATTTTCCACATCTTTAGAGAGGGGAACCAAGTTACAGATGCACTTGCTATTGAGGGTCATCATCATCGTAGATACCAGGAATATGGACCGGCTGACCTACCACGACATATCAGGGTGCTTGTTCAGATTGACAGATATGGTTTGCCCATCACTAGAGTTTAAGTATTTGTATTTTGCTTTTACTTTTATTTTTGCTTACACTTGTGCTTTTTGTAAGGGAAGTAGTACTCCTTTTTTGCTACTTTTCTATTATTCTTTACTTTCACAGTAAGGAAAATAATACTTCCACATTTATTGATTTTATTGATATTATTTGTAACCACGGTATTCCTCCGCCACAAGTGAGGACATATTAATAAAATTTCAGAGGTCTCGCCCTCATTCCACTAAAAAAAACTCATATTTACAAACTTATAATTTGAGATGGAAATGGAACAATGTATTAGATGGTCTGACAATCAACCTATATTTTAATTCATATCCATAAACTTATAATTTGGGATAAAAGCAGTACCAAATTTCAGATTGCCTGACAATCAACAATGGGACAGTTCCAATAATCCACATCAGGAAAAAGAAGACCAAATTTGGGAAAATTGTTTAAACAATATACGAAGAAAACCAAAATTAGCAAGCATCAATATGGAAGTTGGAAACATGGACCAGTTAGATAGCTCTGTAATGTAGGATGAAAGAAAGTAGCAAGAATAAGGAGAAGAAAATCGGAGAGAAAGTGTAACGACCCGACCTTGCGCCGAAATCGTTATCATATTGTACGTACTGTCCGCTTTGGGAGAGCTTAGGCCCTTCTTACCCCTCACGACTTTCTGACGCGTCTCCTCAGTATTCGAACCCAAAATCTCCATCATATGGGAGACTTAAGTTGAATCCTATTACCAATTGGACAAGTTACTCGATTGGTAACAGGATTCAACTTAAGTATCCCATATGATGGAGGTCTTGGGCGAATCCTGGGAGACGCGTCAGAAAGCCGTAAGGGGTAAGATGGGTCTAGGCTCTTTCAAAGTGGACAGTACGTATGATATGATAATGATTCTGGCACAAGGTCGGGTCATTACAGAAAGGAGGGAGAATTGGAGAAGAAACAAGGAAGGGGAAAAATCAGGGAAAAGGGAAAATTTCGTTGGCTGCAAGTCAAAACCGTTTTTTAATTTCATATAATCATCGTCTAATCCAACTACAATGAAAAAACCCTTAAATAGTAAAAACCTAGCCAAGTGATGAGTTTGGGCCAACCCACTACTATAAGCCTAATAATAGAAAACATAACTAATAATGTCTAGTAACAATAAGAAACTAAATCCTGATGATTGATGTCCGCATCAACTCTCCCAGGGTGGGAGAAAACTCGACCCTGTTGAGTGAATAAACTTCTACCAAGGGGGATGATCTTTCATAAGAACCAGTTATTGAAACTTCAGCAGTATAATCCAGATTTGTTGGAGCTTCTCTATAGGACTCCGTGTAAGGTCTACATCAGGTGGAACTACCCAACGAGCAAGGACGCACTGAATCCCTCCATCATTGGTCAACACAATCTATTAATCTAATATAACATCAATTGTATTTTTGTGTGCTGTGATAGATGGTATGGAAGTAGAAATATCAACATAGACAGGTTGGGAGTCTACAGAGCTAAATAGAAAAGAATCATCAAAGGAATTGAAACATTGTTTGTAAGTAATGAAGTCCTTGATATTTAAAGTAAAGTGGTAGCCAAAATGTGATAAAAGATCAATGACATGTGCATTTGGACCAACATGCTTTAAAATTTTAAAATGATCGGGACTACGAGCTGGCTAACATAATCCCCAATATTAACTTCAAAATGTCGTTAATGCAAATCATCTTGAAGTGTATATAATGTATTACGTGCTTTAAGTCATTTATTGATCTCAATATGAAAATCATGAAGATGATGTACAAATGCTTCAGTTAACATCGACACACTAGCACGTGGGGACATGGGAATAAGGTCTACAGGCTTCATAGGCTCATAACCATGAATAATTTCAAAGGAACTCATACTTATAGACCGATTCACAGAATTTTGATATATAATTTGAACTATTAGGATGATCAAATCCCAATTCCCAAGATTTTCCTTGAAAATGACATGATTATGCGAGTCAATAACACCTTTAGGTTGGATAAGGGCACGACATACAACACTTGACTGAGAGGTATCGAGAACAAGGGGTACAATACCTAGATTCATAGGAAAAGTTCGAATACTAACTAAGGAGGTGTTCTCACTATCATCCAAGTCATCAAATTTTTCAAATTTAGGTTCATAGACTTGATCTTCTAACCGCTCATCTATTATATTCTTTTGTTCTTCAATGACTAAGGCTCGGCTAGGACATTTGGAAGAGATGTGGCCAAAGTCCTTATAGTTGAGGCACTGTAAGAAAGAAGAAGTCCTTGGAATTTCAGAAGTTGTACCCTTATTTTCGAATACAGGAGGAACATTTGACGGGTAAGGTCTCTAAATAGGCTTAAGAGGAAGCGGTGCTGCTGAGATAGATGTATGGTTGTCACCATACTTTCCATATAGAGTACCGATAATCAACTCACAATCTCGGGATAAAGAGTAAGCGTGATCAAGAGTAGTGACACCTTGAAGGAAAAGCTCACACCTAAGATCATCTCTTAAACCTTGTCTGAACCTACTGAAAGTCAGGGTCTCATCCTCAATGACATGGTATTTCATTCAAAATTCCTCAAATTGAGCAATATACTCAGTCACCGACCGATTCTCTTGTTTAAAGGCAGTTCATTGAGTAAGAATTTCAAAATCTAAGCAACCATCAAAAGTAGAAACATCTACTTTAATGTTTCTAAAGGAACGTTCCTTATGACGTGGAAGAAAATGAGTATTGTGACGGTCATAACCTCGTTTTCGCTCGTGAACTTGACCCCTATACCTATGATCGTGTTAAAGTATTTTTGATCACCTTGTCGACTACGATTTTGTCTATTATAGGACACTTCAAAATTATCAACATCAGTCGAATGAGAGATTTGCTTAAAATTGTTCAGACTAGTAACTAAGCTCCTACTCTTTTTAAGAGTAGCAGCCATCTTAGTTTGGACAGCCGCTAATTGAGTTTAGAACTGTTGTTGGTTAGTGGCAAGTTGTGCTAATTGTTTGGTGAGGGCATCAAATTGGGATGGGTCCATGGTCAGGTTATTAGAACTAAATTTGATAAGACAATAACTACGCAACTGTATGTAACATACTACCAGCTAAATGAAGTGTACTGGAGCTAGATTCGACAAAACAAACACTATCCAACTACATGCAATGAACGAAATGAAGTGTATGTAGAGATCAATAAACAACTCGTTTTAAAATGAAAACATTTTTTTGGGATTATGTAATTTCAAATATGACAAGCTAGTACCGTTCATCTATGAAAAATAATAATGCAAAGATCAAATACTAGTAAGCAACTGAATTTCTTTAAATAAGGAGGATAAAAGTGGAAATATAACAAGATTAGGGATTTTAGGGACGTAAATTGTAGGTAAAGATTAAAATAAAAGTAGCAAAAAAATATAACGATTCAATTTCAAACGAATAAGTAGTATAAACTAAAAATAGAAAAATAATAGCTCCCTTTTGTGTTCCTTGAGGTAACTGAGCACCAAGTAACTGAAGAGCTCCAAAAACAAAGATGGTAGTCGAGGAATTGAACCGATCAGTAGGTCAAAGACCTACCTGGAAAAATGTGTTAGAAAATACTCTTTTTTTTTTACACTTTGTTTTTTTCTCTTTTTTTTCACACTTTTTTTTCACGTTTTTTTTTTCACATTTTTTTCTCTTTTTTAAAACTAAACGTAAATTACAAAAATAGGGCCCAAATTGAGACCCAATTACCAAAAGAAATTAACTAAACAAAAACAGGATAAAAACCCAAACTAAGGCCCAATTTACCAATAAAACTAATACTTGTACACAAATAAACTGAGGCCCAAATAGGGAGGCTAGTGTTGACTTCGTCTACTCGTTCGTCTCCAAGTGGTTTCGGTTCATCTCATTTGGGTGCTGGAAGGACCTGGCGAGTGAGGTGTCGTTGGTGAGGTGAGTTTATGTCATGGGTCACTGTTCGAGCATTGGAGGTTATTTGAGGTTTCGGCTTTTGTGCGTGATTTGTGGTTTGTTGATGAAATTGTGGCGGCCGACAGTCGGGATGATGGGCTAGCTACAGCGATAGGTAAGTTAGGTGTGGGTTGGTAGTGGATTTTAGGGCTGATTGTTGATGTCGGCGCCTGGGTTTTGTGACAGTAGATTTGAGCTTCTTTATTTTTTTGGTGTGGGTCTAGATTGTGATGCAGCGAGCGATTTGTGGGTGGTTTGATGGCTCTGTTAATTTATGGTTGTTGGAGAGGGTGACGGGAGTGGAATATATGGCTGTGGCAATTGTTCGATTTGCAGTTGGGCATTTTGTTTACAGATTATGGGTTGTGTATGGATTGATGCTGGTGGTCGTTTTTACCGAACAGTTGAGATGAATGTAACCAAGTTTTGGCTCTAATACCAAATTTAATGTAGGATAGAAGAAAGCAGCAAGAATGGGGGAAGAAAATCAGAGAGAAAAGGTGGAGAACTGGAGAAGAAATAGGGAAGGGGAGAAATCAGGGAAAAAGGGAAAATTTCGTTGGCTGCAAGCTCAAACCATTTTTTAATTTCATATAATCATCGTCTAATCCAACTGCAATGAAAAAAACCCTTAAATAGTAAAAATATAGCCAAGTGATGGGTTTGAGCCAACCTATTACTACAAACCCAATAATAGAAAACATAACTAATAATGTCTAATAACAATAAAAATCTAAATCTCTATGATAGATGTCAGCATCACTCTGCAGTTCTCGTAGTGTACATTGTGATCTTTGCCAAGCAACACAATGACTAATCTAAAGGAGCAAGAACGGTCTACAACTATCAAAAATGGGGTACGACTACCCTGGATTCATGCGAAAAGATTGTGAGAAAGAATGGACATTATTTCATTGATGAAGTAGCAATAGAAGAAAAATATGCACCTACCAAAATTGAAAAGGAAAGTAGTACGAAAACTCTATTACTAAAGCACCAAGTTCGGTCAATGTTTACGTGTCTTTTATTCTTTATCTTAAGCAATTACAGAAAAACATGGTAGACAAACTGTTTGCAAATTTCTTGGGTACGCTAGTGGACGTAAATCGAATGAAGAGCAAAAAGAAGGTTGGGTGCTAGTGGAATGAGGCCAGGTAACCTCGAACGAGAGAAATAAGTTATATATCAACAATCCATTCATTGATGTATTAGCTCAAATTCCCAACTAAGCCAAGTTGTTGAAGGAAACTCTTTCCAAGAAAAGGAGTTTGGAAGAACATAAAATTTTAAATTAACCTAGGAATACAACATAATTCTTCAAAAGAAGTTAAAGACCTAGGGAGTTTAACTATACCTTGCACTTATTAATTTTAATTATTTTAAGCATGCATTATGTGATTTAGGTGTAAGTATTAATTAAAGGTTTATTTTTGTGTATAAAGGCTTGGATTGGGAGCAGTAAAGCTACAAACAATATAACTACAACTAGTCGATCGATTTATCAAACATCCTCAAGGTATTAATTAGGATGTGTTGGTAAAGGTCGATAAATTCATATTTTTGGTTAATATCATTATCTTAGATATGTAGGAGGATGCTAACATTTTCCTAATTTTGGTTAGCCTTTTCTGACCACCTGTAGATCAATAATTAATGTGTTTAATGATACGATGATTCTCATAGTGGATAAGAGCATGTCATATTCAATGTATTCAATGCGATTAAATACTTGTTGACTTTGGATACTTGAAAATTGATGTAATTGACAAGCTTGTAGCAGAGAATTTTGAGGCAGAACACCCATCAGATCCTTATGATGTATGTATTGTAAAAGTCAAAATCAACTAATTTTGAAAATCCAGCTCTATAGAAATATACCCTTCTATTCGAAGAACAACCCAACCCACTATTTCTTAGTAAAATTAGCATCATGAATCATTGATGTGAACCTATCAACACCTATACCATTGGTGGAATATGCCTCATATCTTGAGTTAAAGTCATTTCCATCACACTTGTGCTATGCCTATTTGGGTGAGTGTAATACCCTTCCAGTTATCATTGCTCGATATGACATAGTTGGAGTAGAAGAAGTTACTAAGGGTGCTAGAAGAACACAAACCAACTATTGGTTGGACAAAATAATAGAGATTTAGGGAATTAGTCCAACTATTTATAGGCACAAAATGCTCATGGAGGAGAATTCAAAGTCATCGATGGAGGGACAATGAAAATGTAATCATATATTGAAGGAAGTGGTTGGATGAGAAGTTTTAAATTTGTTAGATGTGGGTATCATTTGTCCAATATCAAATAGGTCATGGGTTAGTCTAGTCTACGTGGTGCCTAAAAAGATAGAATTATAGTTGAAAAAAAGGAGACAATAAGCCTATTCGAACATGATTAATAACTAAGTAAAGAGTATGCATTGATTACTGAAAGCTACACAGTGCTACAAGGAAGATCGATTGCCATTACCCTTCATCCTTCGTTAATCACATATTGGAATGGTTAGTAAGCCACCCTCGTTATTGTTTCCTAGATAGGTATTCGAAGTATAATCAAATTCCAATTCCACCATAAGATCAATAGAAACTACATTCACGTCTCTGTGGGACTTGCATTTAGAAGAATGCTCTATGTAATACACTCGTTACATTTCAGCATCGTATGATAACCATATTCTCTGACGTGGAGCGATACATCGAGGTATTTATATGATTTTTTGGTTTTTAGAGACTCATTTGACAATTTCTTACAATACCAATCCCCAGTATTACAATGCTACAAGGAAACAAATCTTGTACTTAGTTGAGAAAATTGTCATTTCATTGTGAAGGAAGGGATAGTTTTCAAACATTGAATTTTTACTCGAGTTTGACAAAGTAAATATATACATTATTGAAAAATTATAGCTAAGAGCATCTCTAAGCAATTTTCTATTTTTAAAGAATATATTCTATTATTTGGAGAGTATTTATAAATTTAGAGAATTAAAATTTTGAAGTACTGCAACAAACTCTTTATATTTATCACTTAATTTTACTAATCTCAAAAAATATTTATTATTTTTCTTTATCTTTTATTTTAACTAGGTTTTCTTTAAATTATTTTATTTTTTCCTACATTGAAAATTGAAACACTTTGAACGCATTTAATTATAGAGAGTGAGTTTGACTCTCCAAATTGACTCTCTAAATTATAATGTTAATTTAAAGAATCTTTTGGAGCATGATTTTAAATGTTGACTCTTTAAAATAGAGAGAATTTTATGTTTAAAGGATTTTTTGGAGATGCTCTAATGAGTACAATTAAGGGGTCACAAAATTTTTGGGACATTGAGACTTTTTCATGAGGTTTATTAAGGATTTTTTAAGATAAAAAAAATTGTAGCTTATTGGTAAAGGATGTGCCGTTTCAATTTTCCAACTAGTATTTTACAGCTTTTAACACTTTAAAAGAAAAGTTGATAAGTGCACCGATTATAGCTACACGAAATTTCCATTCTAGCTTATGTGTAATGTTAGTGCCTATGCAGTAGGTGTGGTTCTTGGATAATATAAGGAAACAGTATTACATGTCAAATAATAAGACCATAAAATATTAAAATATGCTCAATAGTTATGCAGCAAATGAAAAGGAGACGTTAGCAGTATTTTTTGATTTTGATAAATTTTGTTTCTATCTGATTGATCAAAAGTAATAGTGTATATAGATCATGCAACATTGAGGTATTTATTTCGGATAAAAGATACCAAACCTAGATTCATTCGATGAGTGCTATTATTCCAAAAATTTGACGTTAAGATCCAAAAAAAAAAAAAAAAGAACAGAAAACCAGGTTGTAGATCATTTGTTGAGACTTAAGCAAACAAAAAATGTGGAAAACACCATGGATGTAGACATTGTCAACAATCTAGCTAATGGTGTTGTGAATTTGAATTTCTTTATCAATAGAACAAAAATGTTCTCCATGAACCTAAATTTGTTTCTGGGAGGAACCATATTTATTGTTGAAGATGAGCATATCAGATCATCATAAGATGCATACAAGAAGATGAGATGAAACCAATATTGGCACAAGTTCATGCATCAACTACAAAAGTACTTCAATGTGGTTTCTATTGGTCAATAGTGTTTAAGGATGCACAACCTTTGTTGATTATATGTGACAGGTGTCAACTCAGTGATAATATGTCGACCTGACATGAGATGCTATCGAAATACATATTGGAAGTGGAGATTTTTTATTTATGGGGCATAGATTTCATGGGACCATGTTTCTTAACCTACACAAATCGATATAATTATTGTAGAGGTGGATTATGTATCTAAATTGGTGGAAACAAAAGCCTTGCAAACTAATGATGAGAAGGTAGTCCTAGAGTCTAAGAAGTACATATTCAACGGGTATAGAGCACCTCAAGCCATAATGGTGGAACTCACTTTTGCACTTTTTTATTCAAAGTAGTGGCATACAAATATAGGGTACACCATCGGGTAATGATTGTGTACATATCCTCAGATAAACGGGCAGGAAAAGACTTCTAACAAATAGTTGAGAAGAATTTTGGAACTCAGGGTAAATGCATCTCTCAAAGATTGGTCCAAAAGATTAGATATGCACTATGGGCACACTGCACAACTTTCAAGACACCAATTGAGATGCCTCCACATAGGTTGACGTTTGGTAAAGCATGCCACTTAGTGGTAGAATTCGAGCACAAAACCAACTAGGCACTAAAGCATCTCAATATGAATTTAGAAAAGATAGGAAAACAAGGATTTTGCAATTGTATGAACAAGAAGAATTATGAAGAGGTGTCTATGAACATGCTGTAATCTATAGGGAACTTACAAAATAGTGGTAGGTAAGAATATTTACCGAAGAGTTTTTAAAGTTAGGGATCGAATACTCTTATACAACTCCATATTGAAACTCTTTCTTGGAAAATTGAAGTCTAAATGGCTAGGACCTTTCATGATAGCCTAAGTATTGCCCTACAGTACAGTTCAATTGTACCGTCCAAAGAAGGGCAATTTCAAAGTCAATGGACATTGAGTAAAGCATTGTATCGAGGACTTCCACATTATAAAGTCAACTATTGATACCATTTTTCCAAAATGATCATGGCCTAAAGTCAAGCTGGAGACTATACATCAAGAGCTAATGAGGAGTAATCCACTTTTCTAAACCCTAAGCTCTATAATTTTTAATTATTGCATTGCATGTGAAATTTAGAACTGCATTATGTACATATGCACATTTTCCAATAGATAAAAAGAATATTTTAAGCCATACAATTGCAAGGCACCTGGGATTTGTCGGCTAAACAATTCAAAGAACTGTGGAGCCAAGGGCGCTAACTTGGCTCCAATGTGTAATTACATGGTTAAGACAATTTGATTGCAAGGTTTTAAGAGTAACGTGTTTGACCCTTGACTTCTAGAATCCCTTTTTAATTCCCCAACATTTCCACAAACACAAAAAACATTTTTCTTCCTCATAAAAATCTACCCATATCTTCAAATTTGTGAAGAATTAAAATCAAACATCAATAGGAATCATCAAAACTCAAACCCGTCATCACAGATCTTCAAAATCTTCTTCAAATCTGAAATCAAGGTATGAGAGTTTTTCAAAACCTAATTCTCCGTTCAAATACGAAACCTAGATTTTCTGAATTATTGATGAATGTTCGTGACTAAATTGAGGATTTTGGATTTAAGAATAGAAAATAGTGTTGGATTGTTGTGATTAATATCAAAGATTTGGGAATCGAATGTACCTACAAATTTCTAAAAAGCATGACAAATTTTTAATTTTGGAATTGTTGTAGTTTCAAATTCTTGGTGCATTCATGATTTTATGGAGTTTAGGGATAGGTTAGTTTTAGATGAATGAAGTGAAGTGATTGTTTGTATAGCTGGCAGTTAGTTGTTTGTTAAGTAATTAGTTTGTTAGTAGTTAGTTAGCTCAACTTTCTATTTATATAATTTGTTCTATTGCCAATTCAGTTGACTGGAATAAGAAAGTTTATCTTCACTTCCACATCTCTCTTCTTCAATATGGTATCAGAGCTCCATTTACTTCTTTGTCACTATGATTTCTAGATTTGATTAACTCTATTTATTACTACAATTTGATTTAAGGATTCTAATCAATCATGGCTATCGATGCTTCAGATCAATCACTTTATGCATTTTCATCATCAATGAGCAATTCTGCCATTGATGATGGATCTAGTCCATACTTTCTTCACCACTCGGATAATCCAGGTCTTGTGCTGGTTTCACAAACTTTAACATGGGATAATCATGCCTCTTGGAGTCGAGTTATGGTGATAGCCTTATGAGTTAAGAACAAATTAAGATTTATTGATGGATCATCTAAAGCCTGAGAGTGCTGATGATCTACGCAATTCATGAATCCGCGACAATAATATAGTGATCTCCTAAATCCTCAATTCCGTTTCAAATGAGATATATACAAGTGTGATATATGTTGCACATGAGATTTGGATAGATATCAAGGAACGTTATCAAAAGTAAAATGGTTCACACATAGTTCAACTACGTGGCGAATTGATGAACCTTATACAGGGACAATTGTCAGTTAGCACTTATTCACTAAGCTAAAAACCATCTGGGAAGAACTTAGCCACTACAAACCTACATGTTCATGTGGAAAATGTATATGTGGAGGTAATAGGAAACTTGTTGAACATCACCAAATAGAGTATGTTATCTCATTTTTAATGGGATTGAACGAATCATCTGCTCAAATTAGAGGTCAGATATTGCTAATGGATCATATTTCTTCTATCAACAAAGTATTTGCCCTTATTGCCTAAGAAGAGCACCTAAGGAAGGTTAATTTGAATGTTGATACTTTTGGAATTGCTGATTCAATGGCATTTTATGTTAAGAATGAAGCTAGAAAACCCATCACAGGGCAATCTTATAATAAGTATCAGAAAAGGGAAAGACTTATTTGTACATAGAGTGGCTACACAGGTCATGTCTTTGATAAATGCTACAAGTTACATGGATTCCTTCCTGGATACAAGACTAGATAGAAATCGGGATTTAACAATCAAGAAGGCTCGAGCATTGATTACGCCCAAAGAGTAACGCGATAATTATAGTACAGCTTTGGGGTGTCGATTCCACAGAGAGATGGAAAAATACTCAAGGGTTCAATAAATTATGATTTTTTGTGAATTGTTTTAAAATGATTTGTTTTTCGAAATAAAATTTAAATATCAATGGATCAAGTAATGAAATTAAAATCAATGAGTTAAAACAGTGAAGCGTCAGAATTCCCTCAATTTGATCGGATCATTCAACATCAATTATTCATTTTTTATAACTCAATTGGAGACTTTCATCCTGACACTCTAATCGGAAGATTTATCGTTAAAAACCAATTTAATGCAAATGTAACCATAGAATTTAGATTTTCTCTAATAAATTTCCACGATTATTTATTGAAATAAGATTATAAATCAATCATATATATCAAACATAAGACAGTAAATAATCATACCAATAAAATAAATGAAATTAAAATTCAACAAATATTTCGATCGTTAGATAGAAAAGCATGATTAATGTCTGTGAAAAATTTAATAAGAGTTAAACCAATTTCAAAATAAATTTATGAAGAGAAAATCTAAACCTAGAATTGTTTAACAAGAAAAATAACAAATNAAAAGATGAGAGAAAGGTATATGGAGGAGTTCCCAATATGTATTTTGCTGTTAACTATTTGTAGCAGTTGAAATTTGGATAAAAATCACGTCCAAATTGGTTTCCAAAAGAGTTCCAATCGAATAAGGAAAGTTGACTTCGCGCGCAGATTTTTTGTCTCTGCACTGTTGTCAGTATTTTGGTCATAACTTTCTCTCTCATTATTTGATTTAGGCAATTCAAAAGTGAGTAGAAACGATAACTCAAAGGGCTACAACTTTGATAGAAATAGATTTCTTCCAATTCAGAGGTTTACTATACCAAAAACGAGTCTCAATTTTTGGCTAAAAATCTAGAATATATCTTGTGCGAATTGAAAATTGATTTTGATAATATTTCGATTATATTTCATTCCTTTTCGAGTTCCAATTACATCCATTTGTCTCCTAGCAATCTTCAAAGCATCTTCTTGTGGTCCAAATCAACTATTAAGTATTTACAATTTGGTTCTCAAACTTTCATTTTCTTTCATTTAGGTCCATTTTTCCTTATTTCTTCCCAATTCCCCTACATTCATCATGTTGTTGTGTAAAATATAAATTGCATAGAATTAAGCCATATTTTATCATATTAACCAATAATGTTTCATATTTTGACAGTAAAACAAGTGTCAAAACTCATTTATCAAACTTTCCCAAACTTGAACTATTGTTTGTCCTCAAACAAAAATGTAACTTAATTCTACACAAAACATGGTTTGACAGCGTGTCGTGTCTCAGGATTGGAATTCAGTAATCAAACAAATGAATACTTACAACAGTGCAAAAATTAAATCAATCTCTACCCATTACATGCTTATCTCGACATGTGTGTATGAAAACTCATGTCAACATATTCAGATCGTGATTGGTTCAACATCTGACCCATAACAGTCAAATATATCATTACTCCGCTCGAGAGATACACACCCCCAAACTTATGTTTTTCACTCAATTTTCTCGGGTTGTATTCTAAGTTGGACTTTTCAATTCTATTATTTTTCCTCTCTTAATTTGGATAGACCTCACTATTACAAGCTCACATTTCAACAAGTCGAGATTCTTCTATATTTTTGATTGTTTCAACCCGTAAGACTAAATTGAGTTACTTGTTTCTCATCAAAGGTGAAGTTTTATCAACCGAATGTCTGGAGCTCAATCAATGTACTTGTGTATTTTTTCTTTTCATTTTTCATGTTTTCTCCATTTTTTTTCTTTTTTTTTCGAACATCTTCTCATTTGCTTTTTATATAACCCATGTAGCGAGTTTTAAGCCGATGACTCTCATGTCAGATGGCCATATGACACTAGGTTTTAAATCACCTTTACAGGCTTAATCACTTGAGTTATATGAGCTTGAAAAGATGTTTTTATTCACTCAAAGATTAGTGCCTGCCCATTTTCTTTTAGACATTCAGTTTCTAAAACTAGCCTCTAATTTAAAACTTTTACTTCGTCTTCATCTAATTGGGTTTTATACAATTCACACAAGATTTTCATGCACAGAATCCCTATTCATCTCAATGTTCCTTTGTAACAGCTCAAACATCTTCAAACTACTCTATATTTGGATTATGGATCAGTACTATAGAGGTTGTTCGGTTTCACTTACTATGTTCAACTATTTTATAAACACTGAACCACATCATTAACTCAATATATCAAATATAAGTAACGTGCATAGAGAATATCATGTTTCACACAAACAAGTTTTGACTAACTAGCACTGCACTATTTTCATTATTCACAGCCGATACATATTCCAATAATCACATCATAGTCGGTATAATTATCAAACCCACACAACCACACAAAACTAAAGTTGTAATCTAATGCTAGAAAACAAATAAAAAACTAAATAAAAATAAATAAAAACTATAAAATCTTTTTTTAAACGCACACAGTTATACCAAAAAAAAAAAAAAATTGCAGACAAAATGATAAACACATGAACGCCCATCCCTAAACTTATTTGGAACATTGTCCTCGATGTTAAGATAATCACAAATAGTAAAACTGAAAAGCACATAAAAAAAGGACAAATGTATAATAAGGTAAAGAAAATACGGTTCAAAGTACTCTCCTGATTAGTATGAAGGTGGGGGGTGGAAACCGGTCGCATAGACTACCTGGATGACGTCAAAGGTGGTAAATAGGGTCTGTAAGGAGAATTTCTTTCACCGTAGACACTTGTTGCCCATAAGCTATTTTTAAACACTATCCATTCACTTTGAACACCTGTTCTTCAACTTTAACTGCCCCATTTTGCCAATCCACTTAGAACAGAGTTTACCTGGATGCTTGTGGAGTCTAGAATCGCACAAGTACACTTTTTGATTTTATTCAAAAGTTTTTCCTAAAATGTTTTTATCATAAAAAGCTTTCATTTTTGCCTTGTAGACTCTAGAATTCTCAAAAGCGACATTCCTCAATTCCTCAAACTCATTCGATTGAAATTTTCTAAGCTTACCGCCCTCGTCTAGATCAAAATTAAAATGTTTAATTGCCGAATAGATTCAGTGTTCAAGCTCTATAGGTTAATGACAAGGCTTTCCTAAAATGAGACGATATGGTGACATGCCTAGGGAAGTCTTAAAAGCCGTGTAGTAAGCCCAAAGTGTATCGTTCAATCTCAAAGACCAATCTTTACGATTATGGTTCATCGTTTTCTCCGAGATTTGTGTAATTTCCCTATTAGCCAGTTCCACTTGTCCACTAGTTTAGGGCTGATAAGCAGTAGAAATTTTATGAATGACCCCATACTATTTTCATGAGTGCTTCGAATAAACGGTTGCAAAAGTCTGTACCTCTATCACTAATAATAACACGTAGTGTACTAAACCGAGACAAAACGTTTTCGTTTAGAAATTTAACAACCGTTTTATTGTCCTTACCTCAACAAGTAGAAGGTTCTACCCATATAGACATGTAATCAATTGCTACAATGATATATAAATAACCAAAAGAGGGTGGAAAAGGTCCTATAAAATCAATTCCCCAACATACAAATATTTTAATTACCAAAATAGGATTTAGGGGCATCATGTTATGTCGGGACACATAACCTAATTTTTGGCATCTTTCACAAGTTCTACAGTATTCATTAGTGTCTTTAAATAAGGTAGGCCAGTAGAAAGCACACTGTAAAATTTTTGTAGTAGTCTTTTTTTTAATAGAAAAGTGGCCTTCACATGCTTGGGTATGACAAAAACTTAGTCACTAGGTATCTTCTCATTTGGAACACAGTGTCTTAAAATTTTGTCGAGGTAGTATTAAAATAGACATTAATCATCCCAATAAAAATTACGTACCTCAACCTAGAACTTCCTCATGTTCTGTGCACTCCACTTTTTTGGAATCTCATCTACAGCCAAATAGTTCACAATGTGAACAAAACCATGGTAGATAAGAAACATAAAATAAATTTTCATCTGGAAATTCATCTCTGATTGGCAATGTGATTGTGTTATTCTCGAAAGTTAGCCTTAATAGGTGGTCGGTCACCACATTCTCCACTCCTTTCTTGTCTTTAATGGTGATGTGAAATTCCTACAAAAGTAAGATCTACAGTATTAATCACGCCTTAGCATCTTTCTTTGTAAAGAGGTATTTAAGAATTGCATGATCTGTGAAGATTGTGATGGGAGAGCCGATCAAATAAGACATAAACTTATCAAGCACAAAAACTACATGTAGTAACTCTTTTTCAATAGTGGAGTAGTTCATTTGAGCATTGTTGAGAGTTCTACTAGCATAGTAAATCACAAAAGGCTTACCTTCTCTGCGTTGCCCTAGAACTGTACTTACCACGTAATCACTAGCATCACACATGATTTCAAACGGTATTATCCAATCAGGTGGTTGCATGATGGGTGCTGAAGTGAGTTAGTTAATTAGTGGTTTAAATGCATTATGACATTTGTGAGTCCATTCAAAAGCGGCATCCTTGTTTAGAAGGTTACACAATGGTCTAGAGATAGATGAAAAGTTTTGTATAAACCTTCTATAGAAGCCAGCATGACCTAAAAATGATCTAACATCTTTTATTGTCTTAAGTAAAGGCAATTTAGAGATGAGTTCAATTTCAGACTTGTCAACTTCTATCTCCTTAGACAAAATCACATGCCCTAAAACAATTCTCGAATGTATCATGAAATGACACTTTTCCAAACATCGTGTCAAAACTCTCTTCAAATTTAACGGACATGCATCAAAAGAAGTTCCAAATATAGTCAGGTCATCATAAACATTTTCATGTAGTTTTCTACTATCTCACTAAATACACTAGTCATACATCTTTGGAATGTGGTAGGAGCATTACAAAGTCCAAATGGTATCCTATAGAACGCATAAGTGCCAAAAGGGCAAGTAAATGTGGTATTCCTCTAACGCAATTTCAATTTGATAATGACTAGAGTAGCCATCAAGAAAATAGTAAAAATGATAACCAGCCACACGTTCCAAGATTTGGTCTAGAAATGAGAGATGAAAATGATCCTTATAGGTGACAGCATTTAGTTTCCTATAATCTATGCACATACGCCAACCAGTCACTATTTTTGTGGGAACCATTTCACTTGATTCATTTTTCACTACTGTGCCTCCTGAATTTTTAGGAACTACCTGTGTAGGACTAACCCATTTACTATCCGTGATAGGATAAATGATACTTTTATCTAACAATTTAAGCACCTCACTTTTCACTACATTTTTCATTGTGGGGTTTAGCCTACATTGTGGGTCTCTCATAGGAGTAGTTATTTCTTCTAGGTGAATCATATGTGAGCAAATTAAAGGGCTAATACATTTAACGTCAGCTATGGTCCAGCCTAATGCAGATCCATGCTCATTTAGAATGTTCAATAGTTGTTTACATTGCAATGCATTCAATTTCGAAGAAATAATTACAGGGAAGGTATCACCTGGTCCAAGAAATTCATGTTTTAGTCCTGGAGGCAGAGGTTTCAATTCTGGTTTAGGACTCTCAATGCTTGATGGCTTTTGTCCTTCGATCCTTTTTGGTAACTTTTCAAACTTAGGCTGTCATAGTAATGCTCCGTAATCCTACAATTTTGCAAACACAGCACAAATGTTAGTATACTCCTCATCATCAAAACAAACAGGGATTTCAAAATTTAAGAGAAATGAGTTTAGATGATCGAAGTTGGTGTTTGCAAGTGTTTGTACCAGTGTGAGTGCGTCAATCATGAATGTTTCATGACGCTCATCATCCTCTTGTGGCTACCTTGCTATGTGGAAATATTGACTTCTCAAGTCATGTTCCCAAAAGAAAGTTTCATTAAGCTATTCCTGCAGTTCATAAGAGTGTTAGCTGTAGCAAGAAAAGATCTACCGAGAATTATATGAATTTTAGAATTAACATTTACATCAACCTCACATCCAAAACCAAGAAGTCAACAAGATAGTAAAATTTGTAATTTTTTGACAATACATCTTCGATTACCCCTAGGCCTAATGGTGGACCTATCAACTAATTGTCAGACAACAGAAGTCAATTTTATCTCAACTAAACCTAACAACAAGTAAATTGCATAAGGCGTGAGACTTATATTTTTGAATTATTTAGGATCTGAAAGAGATTCAATGGGTGGCGTGTGTTTGAGTTTAATGTGCATTTACGATGAAAACAACAAAAACGAACGATGACACTTTTCAGTTAAATTTCATTTTACGGTTAACGTCTAAAGAATTCAAAAATGGACCATTTGTGCAAACTCATGGTTCCCAATGACACAGGACACAGTAGGACAACTAGGGTTCTTATACTTCGGTGGGATCATTTGCTCAATCACTGTACTCACTTGCTCAATCAAGAAATTAGTGTTCTTGACATGATGCTTTCTTTTCATAATGCACAAGTCTTGAGGACTTTAGCATATGTAGGAACCCGAGAAATTACATGCAAGATAGGTAGATTGATTTTCACTTGCCCGATGTATTCTAGGATTTCACTATGTTGACTGGTAGACTTCGGTGTAGGGTTAAGAGCTTGAGGGAAAGATACTTTAATTGGGTTTCCACCACTTCCTCACTAGGGCCGCTCTCCTTATACTCACTAGACTCCTTTTTCAGGCTTCTTAGGCTTGGGGATTGGTTCTATGATTTTCTCTGATCTAGTGGTAATGTCATTCACTTCCCTAATATGTTGCCTTTTAGGATTTGGTTGAGTTTGAAATGAAAATTTCTCACGCTCTACTCTCAAACTTTTGATTTGTTTTACTATGTGCCTTTATAAAAGCATGTAAGGTGTCTTCTAAAGAGTTCCTAGAGGTTGCGGGTTGATATGAAGGTATATTAAAGGCTCTAGATGGCTGGGCTAGTTGCTGGTTTCTAGATTTCAGCTGAAATTGGGATGATTCCACCACCTAGGATTGTAGGTTTCAAAGAATGGAGCATAGAACTTTTTGTATGTGCCTAAGGCATTACAATGTTCCTCATAAACTTCCTTGATGTTAGCAAATGTACTATACTCTTGCGCTAGATGATTAGTTCCACCACACACAAAGCAGGGTCCTAGAGACTCAACATGGGATAAATTCTGTGCAGTTTTTGAGTCCTTAGCACGAAGGGTTTCTAGTTCTCCTCTCTAAGATGATAGATACCTGTGCTAGTGGAATTTCCTATGGTTCGTGAACTATTGGTACTCTCAGTGACGCTAGGTCCAGTCCAAGTATGAGCTTTTTTCGCTAGGTCATATAGGTATTTTATAGCCTCGTCGGGATCTTTTTGTAGAAATTCATAGTTACACATCATTTTTATGAATTGATGCTCTCTAGGTGTTAATCATTCATAGAAATAGGTCACGATACGCCAACTCTGATAACCGTGGTGGGGGTATAGGGCTTGTAGTTCTTTATATCTTTCCCAAACTTGGTATAAGGTCTCACTATCCTTTTGAGTGAATGATGAGATTTGCTTCTTAAGGGCACTAGTCTTATGGTGGGAAAAGTATTTATTAAAGAACTCTTGGGTCATTTCGGCTCAAGTCCCAATCGAACGTGGTCTGAAGGAATATAACCAGCTTTTTGCTCTTTCTTCAAGTGAAAATGAAAAAAATTTAAGCCTGGCTACGTCCATTGTACCATGTTGATTGTGGAATGCTATTACTACATCTTCAAATTCCCTTATGTGCACATATGGATTCTCATTTTCAAGTTCGTGAAAATTGGGAAGAAGTTGAATCACTCCCGATTTAAGATCTATACATGGCATATTAGGTGAAAACATTATGCGTGATGGTGTGGATGTGCGTATGGAGTCAAGATAATCCTATAAAGTCCTAAAAGGCATATCGCCATGTTTACTATCAGTTTGGTATTGTGTAGTGTGGTGTTCGTGGCAATAGATGCAGTATCAAATATAAGGTTAGAAAGAGATCCAAACACTGAAAAAGGTCTGTACTTGCTCGTCTTGATCTCTACTCATAAAACTCGAGAAAAAATAGAACTATATAAGAATAAAATAAAAATAAGAAATAAGAAAATTAAATTAACTAAAAATAACAGTAAATGAACGATGTCACCCTTTTCAATCGATCCCTTAGTGTTTGGTACCATTTCCCTAGTAACGACGCTAAAATTTGATTACGCCCAAAGAATAAAGCGAAAATTGTAGTACAACTTTGGGATGTCGATTCTACAGGAAGATTGAAAAATATACAAGGGTTTGACAAATTAGGGGTTTTTGTGAATTGTTTGAAAATGATTTGTTTTTCGAAATAATATTTAAATATCAATGGATTAAGTAATGATATTAAAATCAATGAGTTAAAACAGTAAAGCGTCAGAATTCTCTCAATTAGATCGGATCATTCAACGTCAATTATTCATTTTTTATAATTCAATTAGAGGCTTTCATCCCGACACTCTAATCGGAAGATTTATCGTTAAAAATCAATGTAACTCAAGAATCTAGATTTTTACTTACAATTTTCCCCAATTATTTATTGAAACCAGATTATAAATTGACCATATTCATCAAGTATAAGACAATAAATAACCACACCAATAAAATAAATGAAATTGAAATTCAACAAGTATTTCGATCGTTCGATAAAAAAGCATGACTAATGTCTATGAAAAATCTAATAAAAGTTGAACCAATTTCAAAATAAATTTATGAAGAGAAAATCTAAACCTAGAATTTTTTAACAAAAAAAAAAATAACAAATTACATAAATAAAAGACATGAAATCACCAAATCCAATGAGTTACTCCATTACTTCACCAAATTGTTTAGTTCTTCATGGAGTTCTTGAGCCAAAAGATAAGAGAAAAGTGTATGGAGGCATTCTCAATATGTATGTTTCTATTAAGTATTTGTAGGAGTTGAAAATTGGATAAAAATCAGGTCCAAATTAGTTTCCAAAAGTGTTCCAATCGAATAAGGAAAGTTGCCTTCACGTGCGGATTTTTTATCTCTGGGCAGCAGTCAGTATTTTGGTCATAACTTTTTCTTCCGATATCCAATTTAGGTAATTCAAAGTCAGTTGGAAATATAACTCAAAGGTAATATATTTCTTCCAATTCGAATGTTTACTATACCAAAAATGGGTTTCAATCTTCGGCTAAAAATCAGGAATATATCTTATGCAATATGAAAATTAATTTTGATAATATTTTGATAATATTTCATTCATTTTTGAGTTCCAATTACATTCAATTGTCTCCAAGCATTCTTCAAAGTATCTTCTTTCAGTCCGAACAACTATTGAGTATTTACAATTTGGTCCTCAAACTTTCATTTTCTTTCATTTTTGTCCTTATTTCTTTCTAATTCTGCTACATTCATCACGTTGTCCTACAAAATATACATTGCATAGATTAAGCAATATTCCAACATATTAATCAACTATTTTTCATATTTTGACAGTAAATTAAGTCTGTAATAACGCACTTATCAAGTAGCGAAGCAAATTGTGCAGTTGCCAATCTGAAGTGTGGTTCTATTCCAGATCAAACACTAGGCAATGTTGGGAATTTTATGTAGACATTAAACCTTGCTCAATATCGACATTTGATGAGTATGCTAAGCACTTATCTTAGACCTACAAAGGTAAATACAGAGGTCGATGCCAATTCTGGCTATGTATTAGGTACTTGCTTCTCAATATCTCTTAATCTAGTACTCAATTCACCTAGACATTAGGTAGTGGACTCAGGTGCTAAAGCCACATTTTTCTTTTATAAATCAGTCTTTCATGTAGTGAGACCTATTCAGAATGCATATGTAACATTACCTAATCATATACAAATCCTTGTGAATTTTAGATTTGGTACTTGAAGATGTGTTGTTTGTAGCTCAGTTCAATTTCAACCTATTATCAGTAAGTTCTATAATAAAAAACTCTTCCTTAAGTATTAGATTCCTCACAACTTGAAGATGAATGACAGAGTAAAAGATGTAGATCTTTACATCATTGGTGTAAATTTACCTACTTCAGTGTAAAATAAATGTGTTATATCTGAGAATGTCTGCAATTATACTTATTCAATAATCAATAATGTAACTAATCAGACTTGGCATCATAGACTTGGCCATTTATCCTTGAAGAATTGAATCTATTGAAAGACCGATTAGATTTTACTTGTAATGGACGAAAAGGGCGATGCATTTGTTCCATATTCAATTTGTCCTTTAGCAAAACAAATGAGACTCTTATTTGTTTCAAATAATCATTTATCTCCTGCTGCATTTGATCTAATTCATTGTGACACTTTAGGTCCTTATAATGTTCCTACACATGGTACTTAATACTTCTTAACTTTGGTTGATGATTGCACGGTTTACCTGATGAAGCAAAAATCTGATGTTAGCTTCATCATTCCCAAATTTTTCACCTTAATAGAAACTCAGTTCTATAAGGTGGTTAAAAGGTTCAGATTTGATAATGCTCAAGAGTTACAATTTGTAGAATTTTTATTGCTAAATGGTTCATTAATCAATTTTCTTGCGTGGAAAGACCTAAGCAAAATTTAGTGGTTAAGAGAAACACTAGCATCTCTTTAATATATAACTCGATTTTATTCTTTCAGTCACAAGTTCCCATTGAATTCTAGGGATATGTATTCTCACATCTACATTCCTAATCAAAAGAACTAATTTACCAGTTTTGCAAACTAAAACTCTTTTTCTATTACTGTATAATTCTCTAGTCAATTATAAATTTCTTAGAGTCTTTGGAAGCCATCGCTTTGCTTCCACTTTACCCTCTCACAAAAGCAAGTTCCATCCAAGAGCTAAAGCGTGTGTTTTTGTTGGCTATCCCCCAGGTGTTAAGCTCAAAGCTATATGACATCATTTCTAAATCTTTCTTTATTTCCTGAGATGATGTTTTTCATGAACATCTTTTCCCTTTTCATTCCATTCCCCATTCAAATGATTTGCATGATCCTTTCCCGATATTGTTCTACGTAATGTTGTTCTTGATTTTTCTGGTTATCATTTTCCTTCAAATTCTTCCACCAATATTAGAAATAAGAGAAAATTGCAGTCACGGTACCAAACTTTTCATTTAGTTGCAGACTTTACTCAAACCTTTAATTTGTACCACTCATAGTACCAAACCTTTAAACAATTTGCACCCAGAGTCCAAATTGACAAAAATCATTAGTTTTACCGTTGGTTGACCAAAAATCAAAGGTTTGACCAATTGTTGACTAATTTTTATAGGGCAAATGAGTAAATTTATATTTTTATATAAAAACATTTAAAAAAAAAACCCCAACCATCTTCTTCTCCATCCACCCTACACATACCCATCCCCATTGCCATCTCCTCTACCACCACACATATTTACCTCCACTCCCAAAATCAAAGAAAACACAAACCTTGATCAAAGGTTAGATTTGAACCATTAGAACAAGATTCAACTCCACAAGAGGCCGATCCATAGTAACATACACTAGGAAACCCACTTTGAACTTCAAAATCATTAGTTATTTAAATAATTTTCCTTCAAATAATTAATTATATTGAATCAGTAACAAAATAATCAAGATTCCAACAATATATAGAAGTTCTAAGTCATTTCTTCTGGCATTCAGTAAATTGAATTACAATTAATACTCAAACAACATCATCTCTAGGCTTTTTCGGCTTGCGGTATTTTTCTTCAATTTTTTTTGCAGAGAAAAGGGCCTCATTTACAACCTTCTTGAAGTTGGGAATATTATAATTCGGGGTAATATAAATTCCAAAAACTATTCTATGAATGAACGAGACACTGCTCCTTATAATACCCATATATTTTTGTGAAGAACAAAAATAATCAAAGCAGAAACTTCCTCATCCATAGCCTGCTGTCAAAGAGGATCAAGAATTGTGTCTTTATAGGAAAAGGACTCAGAGAGATAATGAATATAAGCTAAAGGGAAGTAAAAGATGAAGAATAGCAAGAATAAGCAAAATTTGATAACTTTGTAGACTTACGAATACGTATGGATCGACGTAGAGGTGGATCCACAATCTCAGACAGTGCTTGAGGGACCATATGAGAAGAGAGAACTTCAGGTATGTCGGAGAGTAAAGTGTCAGTA
>CAIGRB010151845.1:30184-53896 GCA_903798255.1 Fraxinus quadrangulata | reverse complement strand
AAAAAAAAAAAAAACTTCCAAAGCACTTATCGAGTGGTGTGTCTCTAAAAAGAATAAAAAAGGTTTAATTTTAAAAGAATATAAAAAGTTAAATATATTGGATGAATTTAGAGTGACATATTTTCATTTAATTTTATATATATCTATTTAAGTAAATTTACATGAGTTTAAAATTATAATATAATTTTAGATAATTATATTACAATAAATTTTAAATTATATTTTCAACAAATGCACCACAACAAATTTACAATTGTACTCCTAATTCAATTAGAAAACAATGTGGTATACTCATGATTCTAATATTACTCCTCATTTTTGTCATCCTTTAAAAAGTTCTAACTAATTCTAAAATAAGAATTTGCAGTATCACCTCTGAAATGAACATCATCTTCAAGAATTCTCTAGATACATGAAATTTGGAGGCTAAAATGTATATCTGCACCACATATATATAGAATAACAAAACATTCATACTCAAAACAATGCAGAGACTCATGCAAAGTTATATGCATGTGTCTGTGTGCAGTGGTGATGCCAGAAAATGATGTTACGATGCACTGAAATTTTTAAAACATTTGAATGAGCAACAAGAGATCGAGTTTAAATGGCTATAATCATGACATTCACGATAAAGAATGTACGATACTCAATGAAATAAAAGAAGTCTAAATGTTTCACCAGATCTTTGTATTTTTACTCAACCAAGATCCTAGAATATAATTCAATACCTTCGGAAATTGTTTAAATTGGAAAGACAAAGTTTTGGCTAATTATTCATATATCTCCTCTATAGTAGATGCAATAAGTATGCTCCAAGTCCTACAGAAAGTATCCCATACTTCTTTTCGCTTAAAAAACTTCTATATAATGGTAGATACATTTTTCGATATGTACCATGTACATAGTAGATTTTTGGCATTATGATATTTTCAACTGCCTGAATAAGAGCCAGTTCCCTATCTCTGACAACGACATGTGACAAGATATCATGATTCATTAAGGTTTTCAACTTTCCAATTGTACAAGTATAATTTACCTTCCATTCAGCTTCCATGAACACAAAAGTAACAAAAAGTTCATATGGGTTGAAGTAACCCTAACAATCTAAAAAGGAAGGTGTCGATACTTGTTGGTTTTGTAAGTACAATCCATTATAAGCACACATTAAAAGGTATATAACAAATCTACAGACCTTGGATGTGCAAAGAAAAGGTCTCTAACTTCATCTATTTTTATGAGACCTATGCCACTCGATATAATTGAGTTCTTTTAACTTACTCAATAATTGTTGCATTTTTATTTTTCTCACCTTCTCAATCAATCTATGCCTTACACGTGCGTTGTAAGTAGTTCTCATTTTGCTAACATTATTTGAATTCTATTATTTCAAAGTCATCAATATGTTCCAAGGTTTTACCAAACTTTTTGACATATGTATTCAAATTTTCTCCTCTTGGTTAGTTAATCTTGCCGCATCCTTCTAAATGTTGTAATGCTAGGTGACTATATAGTCCATATAATACCTTTAATGTCCAATCGTCCTCATTCGACAGGTTGACACCATTTAGATCAAATGGGCACTCACGCTTATGTGTTCCAGCATACCTCATTCGTTTTAATTCATGATTAGAACAATTGTTACGTTTTCTATATTTTGCACTACGCTACATTTTCCTAAAGTTGTATATATTGAAGTCGTCCTCATTTTCCTGACATTTAAAACAAATAAAATTGAATTATTATAAGTTATAGAAAATTAATTTTATTGCCGCCATGCAAAAAATTAAATATAACAATAAAAACTTGTTGACTAAGAATAATTTTCGAAAGCTCATATAAATTCCTTATGTCAATAGTTGCATCCATTCTCATTAAACTAAATCTCATAATTCGATGAGAAAAAAGATTTCTGAGGTCTATCAGATTTTTATGTAATCTGATAGGATTTTCTAATAATATCGAAAAATACTAATAAAAAAGTTTCAAAAGTTTTATTAAAGTCCTGTTTGATTCTCATTAATTGGGGAAAAAATTAGTTTTAAATAGTATTTTTAGGAAAATGTGTGGTTCGAAAGTAAGGAAAAAATTATGGTATACTTGTAGAATATTTTATTGTGTGAATGTGTGAGTGAAAATGATTTTATATCAAACCATAAAAAATATTAAGATATGTCAAATAAGCTTTAAACATGGGTTTTGCAAATCACGAATTCACAAGTCAATAAACTGATATTACTAGAAAACATAGTGATAAGTTTAGTTTCTATACTTATTTGGGATCCTAAATGATGATATTTTGTTTTTTTTTAGATGGATTAGTGTCTAATTTGTTATTTATTGCTTTTATTAGGAAAAACTTATGTTTTGATGAAGAATTGGAAGAAAGAATGGAAAAGGACTAAAATGTAAATACTCAAAAATTGTATTGGACCTCACGATGAAGATTCGAGAGTGATAGGAGTCAATTGGATGAGAAATGTAGTCAAAGATTTATCAAATATCAATGTTCAGCCGAAAAAGTCATGCTCAGAAATTTCAACCCTAGATTGTAACCTATTTTTGACATAGCAAACCTTCAAATTGGAGAATTGTTATTTTTAGAATAATTATAGCCCTTTGAGTTATCTTTTCAACATACTTTGAGTCAGCTCAATCGAATATCGAAAGAAAACATTATGATAGAAATACTGAATACTGGTTGAAACAAGCTTAGGAGTGCACCTAGGCCTATAGAGGAGGCGTGCGCCTCCTTCACTTCTGAGACCCCTGAGGCTTCCTAAAGGGTTCAGGTATGCGTCCTAGTCTGTACTAGGCATGCGCTTCAGTATGAAAGGGAAAAAATTCGTTTTTTCTTATTTTTATTTTGGTAATAGTTCAATGCAATCTTTTTAACATCCTTTAAATACCGAAACTCGACCATAACATGAGAGGACCTCCCTAGACCTTTTTTTATGTTGTACTTTTTTTTTTTTAATTTTTTATTATTATTAAGAAGACCTCACTTATGGCGAAGGGAGGCCGAGATTACAAAGATGAGAATAGAATAAAAACCATACAAGACCAAACAAATTAGCTTCTAAGATATGGTAATTCCATCCTATCTGTATATAGTATGCCTTGAAGAAGTGTCGGAACCTCATCGTCGAAGGACAGATTAAACGTTTACCCATTGCTGCCATTTTTAGCAAGAAAGTTAGCTACCGTGTTTGTCTCTCTGAACACGTGCTGGACTTGTGCATTAAGTACTCTGATCAAATCCACAATTTCATCCCAATAATCCCAAAGCCACCATAGTGAGCAAACTCCTTTTTGAAGCCATTGCGCCACGACATTGGAATCGGTCTCCATAATGATGTTTCTAACTCCAATCTTCCCATACATACGTAAACCATCGAGAAGAGCTCGTGTTTCAGCCACCATATTAGTACAAATCCCATATTGGTGAGAAAAACCAACCCAAAAACTATCGTTGCTGTCCCGTAAAATTCCTCCTCCATCGGCTTCCCCAGTGTTTCCCTTAGCTGCGCCATCAACATTCAATTTCAGCTGTTCTCCCACCAGTTTGTTCCAGCTAATCAGTTTCGCCTTTTTCTACTTAGCGTAATTTATCGGACAATTTATGGAACGCAAGCAACAAACATCTCGGCCTGAGATTTTACCACCCTTGGATATCAGACCAGCAGCCTAGGAAAGAATAGCTTTGGTCTGCCAAACGGTTTTTTACCATGAGATGGGGTGTCCCACCATACGAGCTTCACATCTAGTTTTTCGTAGTTCCCAAGTGATAATAAGTGGAGTGATGCCACATAGAATTCCAAACTGTGAAGAGCTATAAACATTTGTCCACCATAAATTCATCATACATCTCCAAGTAGTAACGAATGGAAGGGATATATTGAAATGATATGCAAAATAAGACCAAACTTTTTTTGCGATTTCCCCATTGCAAAGCACGTGGTCAATGATTTCCATTGAAGGCCTAACACAGCAATTTCATCTTGAGACCAAAGGGATTCCAATATTTTGTACCACCTCATCAACTGGTAAAACGTTAAGAAGGGCTCTCCACGATACAAAGGAGATTCTTAGTAGAACCTGATGATGCTACAGCCATCTTTTCCATGTACAAGTCACATTCTTTTTCCTAATCAAGTCTCAAGCTAATTTAGTGGAGAAGGTGCCATCTTTACCGAGCTTCCAGACAGAGAGATCCCGCTATCCAGAAAGTTTGATGGGCAAACTTTCAATAGCCATAGCTGAACTTTCGTCTAACACCTCCTTAAGTCGACTACCATTCCAATAACCATTAGCCATTAGTAGAGCTTTAATCTATAATTGTGGTTCATTTACTTCCCATCCTGCCTCTGCCAAACTTTGAGTTCCATTCCAGTTGTCATAACAGAAATTAGAAGTCCCATCCCGCACCTGGCAAAATGAATTTTGCAACACTATCTATAATGTCGAGACCACCCCCTTTCAAAATCGAGAGTGTGTGGGAGAGAATTTCTGCAACGCGATAGGTTTGTTTTTCACGTATTTAGCGTCGAACAATTTTGCCCAAAAGGAGTTCCCCACCATCATTTTCCACATAAATCCCATAAATAATGCTCGTTGTACTTCTCTAAAATTCTGAATGCCTAAACCAACATCCTCCATTGGGAAACAAATTTTCCTCCAAGAAACCCATTTTTCACTTTTTTGAACCATCCGTCATATTCCAGATAAATGAAGAGAAAATACGATTTAGCTCATTATGAATTCCCTTAGGCAAGTTTAGAATCGAAAGGATATGAATTGGCATGCTAAAAAGTACATGTTTGATCAGTGTGATTTTACCCCCAAAGGATAGCAAACAACCCTTCTATCCAACAAGTTTTTTCTGGACTTTATCTAACAACGGCTCAAATTCTTCACTAATCTTCCAACGAAAAGTGGGACGCCCAAGTACATACAAGGAAGAACACCTACTTTAAAACCTGAGGTAGCCAATAGAATCCTTTTACGTGAAAAAGAAATCTGTTTGGGAAAAAAATATAGACGACTTCATAGGACTCACTGATTGACCCAACATCAGTTCATAAGTTTTTAAAATATCCAGTAGCTTGGAGATTGATTTTTTCCTTCCATTGGCGAAAATAAGTAAGTTATCAGCATAAAATAAATGACTAACCATGATACCTCCAGCATGAAAAGGCTGAACTTGTTCGGTTGCATAAGCGTGATTGATCATTCTAGACAGGATTTCTTGTGCCAAAATAAATAGATATGGTGACAGGGATCTCCTTAGCGTAAACCCCTTGATGGCTTGAAAAAACCCCTAATCTTGCTATTGATCATGACTGAGTAGTAAGGTGAGGAAATGCAATTAAAGATAAGGTTCCTCCACTGATAAGAAAATCCCAGTCTGGGTATTCCCTCCAGTAGGAACCTCCAATTAACTCTGTTATATGCTTTTGCCATATCTATCATCACTAAAATATTTCTACCCCTTAAATTCTTATGAAAACTTTGCATAATCTCTTGAGAAATGGAGATGTTGTCAAAAATGCTCTTGCCCTGAAGGAAAGCTGATTGTTCTCTAGAAATTAATTTGTCAAGCAAAGGGGGCCATTCGATTAACCGTAATTTTGGATAGGATTTTGTACACCACCGGGCATAGGCTAATCGGCCGAAATTTTTCGAAACTATTCGGGAGCTCCACTTAGGAATCAACATAATATTAGTTGCCCACAAAGCACTGGTAAGAGGATAACCCCTAAAAAATTCGATAGCACCGCGAGTAAGTCGGACTGGACAATATCCCAAGTCGAGATGAAAAAGCTAGCACTAAAGCCATCAGGACCAGGGCTGCTATCTTTGGGGATAGACCAAAGTACAACTTTTACCTCTTCCAAACTAGGTGGTATGCATAGGATCCTATTATCCTCCTCTGTAATGGCTGGCAACAAGAGATCAAGGCTACAATCGTCCAAAGAAATAGGTGAAACTGAGAACAAATCCTGAAAAATTTCACAGCCCCATTGAGTACTTTGTCAGCTAACTTAAGCTCAGTACCGTCATCTAGGACCATATGATCAATAGCCTACCTCTTATTTTTATTCTTAAGCAAAGCATGAAAGAATTTTATGTTGCCATCTCCCTCTTTCAACTATTTAATGTGTGACTTCTGCCTCCATAGAGCTTCATCTCTATCTAGCCAGACTACATAATTATTTCAGCATTGTAAGAGCTGAAATTTGGTCTCCATTGAGAAGTTTTCCATCAGCAAATTTTCCAAATGAATCAGCTTAGTTTCAAAGGTTTCTATCCCCTGTTGCACCCTGCAAAACACCTCGCAGTTCCAAGATTTTAATGCTATTTTCAAATTCCACAATTTATGCCCAATACATACCATTGGAGAGCCAGACTTATTCTGATCCCAGATTCATTTTACCAGAGGTAAAAAATCTTGATGTGAGCACCACATGCTAAGGAAACAAAACGATCTAGAACATGGCAAGTTCAAGCTATCCCTACATTTCAAAACTATCTGGCAGTGATCCGACGATGTGCGTTCCAAGTAAGATAAGGCGACTAATGGAAAATGATTTTTAAAATTCTGGTTTACCAACATACGGTCTAGATGTGCCCATATACGGTGAGTACCTTGGCGTCCATTACACCATGATAGTTTCGACCCATCAGAAGGAATATCCATCAAGCCTGTTTCATGAATAAAATTGTTAAATTCCCGCCTGGCCAACAATGAGGTAGACAGTCTACCAAGTTTCTCGTCACTAGATCTGGTCATGTTAAAGTCACCTCCTACAAACCATCCAAAGTCACCAGGTTCTAAGCTTTTTAATTGATCCCACAATTTCCTACGTTTTCTCTGACAACAACTGGCATATACGAAGGAAAAAAACACCCGAGAACTTCCCACCGCAATCCAGCCAGAAAGCTCTTGCTCCGTCAAACTACTCACTGAAAAGGGCACTTCGTTCTTCCAGAACTTCCATATTTTGCATCCCACCTCGACGTTTGACGCAAAGTGTGGGAATCCAAGACGACGAGCCCAACAAACAATTTTATCAAACGAAACAAAAGGTTCAATAACTACTATGACAGAAGGATTAAATTGTTTTTTCAACCCCATTAATCTATTCTTAGAGGATACCACACCTCTAACATTCCAAACAATAATATTCAGCACTAATAAGATTTTTTGGATCTAGTAGTGATCCCCAACGTCACTTTTTTCCGACCGTTTTCCCTTCCTCTTTACCTAAAATTCATATAATCTATATATTTTGGAAGCAAAGAACGAGGCCAATTCATCAATCAAAGGTCGATTTTCACAATATTATTGAAGATTTGTCATCCCTTTTCAAGATTTCATTCAAGAAAATGGATTTTTCAACTTTCGTCCATCATTTATCGGTCCGGATGATGTTATTCCATATTTTCTTGTGTAATTCAATATTTAGGATAACTAGTTCAATTCTTTTATTGTATTGGATGATTGAGAAACCCTATTTTTGTTTATTTCAAGTTAAGACTTTAATTAGGCATTTCTTGTTATTTCTTTATTGATTTTGCATTCCCATTGTTCTATTTAATTGTTTAGCCATGAATTGAATAGTTAGTTACTTGTTGTAGTGTACGGATACGCACAATAAGTTTAGAACGTGGTAAAATCAACACATTGGTAATATGTATTAGGAATAATATATACGGTATGTGCAATTATGTAGATAACCTAAGCTAAATACATGATTTTCAAATGAATTCAAATTAGGAATAGGATCGGATCGTGTTAATCATAAGTTGGTGTACTTGGAAAATAGTATTTAACATTTTAGCATTGTCGATTGNCACGAGTCAGTGTATCTTGAAAAGAGCATTTAACATATTAATGTTATCGGTTGTCAAAAACGCATGAAATTAACTAGATTATTAATTGATAATTAAAATAGATGGAAATATGGGGAATCACAAATCCAAAACAAGCATTCATATTTGATAAAATCACAATTTACTTGCTTTATTAGTATAGATTAGAAGTATTATAAACAAACACAAAATAATTATTTTGCTATCACTACTCACTCGAATTTAATAATAACTATTGAACCACATTTTAAACATTATTCCTCATAGGATTGCAGGTTTCAGCGTAACAAATAGATTCAGCAATAAAATACGAGTTTTACATCAATATTCCAACAATATTCTACAGTTTTACATCAATTTGTTTAAGCTTCAAAAACCTTACATAAGGTTTGGTTCGTGAAGCAAATATACACTTCAATAACAAAAATCATTAAAATGAGATCACTGTTTTTATTCAAAAACATTACTACGGCCCAAAGAGTGTAGAGCTATTACTTTGCATAGAAGTTTTTTTTCTTCAAAATCTCACCATTTTGTTACTCGATGCGGCACGTTTTTATCAATGGCTATATTACATGATTAATCCATTCAGTAATCACACTCAAAGGTATACCCTTCACATAAGCACAATTTCTAAAATGAAAGACCAAAACTAAATAGAAGTTATCTAAAAAATGAAAACAATAAAACATGCTTCTTCTTCATCTTCTACAAAATCACAAGGAACAAATGCTTAATAAATCAAAACCAATAAGTTTGAATACTACCTTTGTCGTTACAGTTGAAGAAAACCAAGTTCAAAAAAATATATAAAATCATGGAGGTAGAAGACTCACAACTATACAAAAAGAAAAAAAAAATAGGTTTATACTTGTGGTGGAACAATAATTTATATTTTTGAAAAGTATATTAAAACCCTAATTATGTAATTTCACTTAAGACTATTCAAGTGAATAAAAAATAGTAAAAATTGTGGTGAACTTTAATAAAATTTATAGTAGTAATATAATTATCCTATAATTTTCTTTTTAAAATTGGATACACAACACACACACACACACACACACACACACACATAACAATACTAGATGTAAATAGCGGCTCCCTTTTAGATTATTTACTCTACACATAGAGACCTTATTCATTATAATATATACTTTTGAATACATGAATAAATTGATTTTATCTTTTCCTAATTTCTTCTTGGATCCCCATTCTCCTTTTTTCTTTTTCAATTCTTCGTTGTCTAGTAATCCTATTACATTGCCAAGGAACCGTGAGGTAGATTGAATGGGAATCGTGAGGAAGACCTTGGGGAGATTGAATGCTCAATACAATATTCTGATGGAACCACTATGTTGGGTTTCAGAAGACCTATATTGCCATGGTAGACCTTGTACCACTGCTGCATTATATAATTGATAAAATTCCTAGTGTCCATTACTAAATTGTGTGTTAAGAATCTGGGTTTCATCTTAAAATGTCAATATTTTTAAGAGTAGTAGTTCAAATTCTTATAAATTGGTCTATGATTTCATTTTTATTCAATGCGAGATTTTACCCCTTAATATGTCTCCCAGAGATGGTGGCTTGTTTGAACAAACTAATTTTAAAATTCGTGTGCTCATTTTTTTGAGTATTAATCAGGTCAAATTGCTCGTTCGAGTTTAAGGTGTTGACCTCGAAAAATGGCTCCAACACGTGGCCGACAGAATAAGTCTTCACGTATACTCTTCTTTGAGCATGGTAGCACATCGTTAATCACTCGTGACCTTTTTTGGTAGGGATAGAAGCTGTTGCGAGCACTTCGACGGTCAAGTCAGTATTTCAGTCAATCGAAATGTGGTGCTCGACGATGAAGTAGTCATCAAGATGTGGTTGAGAATGTATGTAAATATAGTGAAAGGCTCTTTTAAGTTAAAAGACTAGAATGTCGAGATTGGAATAAGAACCATTTTCTTACCATAGTGTGGGGGTATTTATACTAGATATGGGAAGAGGAGAACCGTTGGATGGGGAGACACGTGGCTTCAGATATCAAATGGGTCGTCCTTTGATAGGCATCAATCTGTCAATCCATAGGTTGGCGGGCATTAAATAATTTCTGACATAGCAACTGAGTTGACCGTTTGTAGCCTACCACACGTCCCATCAATCAGTCAGGGACTTGACTTTGGAGAGAATTTCTCATAAAAGATCTTGGTAGAGGTGTGGCGAGGTGGATTGTGAACTGCAATGAATACGGAGTACGGGCTTTTTCACTAGCCATGAATGGCGGATGAGTTCAGCTCTCCTACCAAGTGGGGCAATAGTATTTTAGGTCGGAGTCATGGAATTAGTTCATCTAATATGAATTCAATTCATCTGCCATGTGGCAATACTAGATTAGTTCATCCAACACGTGATGGATGAGGTGGATGGACAAGGTGGAGGGCCTCCGAAAGTCCGTAAAAACTATTCCTCAAGTTTGTGTATAGATATTTATATAATACATGGACATTGTAAAAGCGGCTATATCAAGTCATTTTGTAGGGTGTATGCGTTAGTTGTAGAAGAGACAAAAAAAGGTATGCAGGAACGATGTCCTGACGGAAGGACGAAGCACTCAGTGTAAATTTGGAAAAGGTCATTGCAAAGCGAAGTCCTAGCTGGAGGATGAGGTGATGGATGTTGGCAACTTTGAGAAAAGTTGTTGCAAAGTGAAGGCCTAGCTGATGGATGAGGTGATGTGTTTTAGCAACTTTGAGAAAAGTTGTTGCAAAGCGAAGTACTAGCTGAAGGATAAAGCAATGAGTATTGGTAACTTTGGGAAAAGTTGTTGCAAAGCAAAGTCCTAGCTGAAGGACGAAGCGATGAGTGTTGGCAATTTTGGGAAAATTTGTTGCAAAGTAAAGTTCTAGCCGAAGGACGAGGAGTTGGGTGTTAGCAACTTTGAGAAAAGTTGTTGTAAAGAGAGTCCTAGCTGAAGGACGAGGTGGTGGGTGTTGATAACTTTGAGAAAAGTTGTTGCAAAGGTCCTAGCTGAAGGACGAAGTGATGGGTGTTGGCAACTTTGAGAAAAGTTGTTGCAAAGCAAAGTCCGGTTGAAAGATGAAATGATGGGTGTTGGCAACTTTTGGGAAAGTTGTTGCAAAGTGAAGTCCTAGCAGAAGGACGAAACGATGAGTTTTGGTAACTTTGGGAAAAGTTGTTGCAAAGTGAAGTCCTAGCTAAAGGACGAAGCGATGAGTGTTGTTAACTTTGGGAAAGTCGTTGTAAAGCGAAGTCTTAGCTGAAGAATGAAGCGATGAGTGTTGGCAACTTTGGGAAAAGTTGTTGCAAAGCGAAGTCTTGGCTGAAGGAAGAAGTGATGGGTGTTGGCAACTTTGGGAAAAGTTGTTGCAAAGCGAAGTCTTGGCTGAAGGAAGAAGTGATGGGTGTTGGCAACTTTAGGAAAAGTCATTGCAAAGCAAAACCCTAATTGAAGGACGAAACGATGAGTGTTGGCAACTTTGAGAAAAGTTATTGCAAAGCGAAGTCCTAACTAAAGGATGAAGCGTCAACTAATGAGACAACCTCGGGTCATGTGCTAATGATTTGACAATTCTCGTGTCTTCCCAAGGTAGCTTTTGTGGGTGTTACTTACTTCCAACACCCGCCCTCGAGCTATAAATGGTAATCATGGCAACGGCTGAAAGAGCTCAAGGTGATGTGTTTGGGTTGGCACGTGAATTACACCGTTTCATTTGGACTATCTGCTTGTGTGACTTTTGGTTTCAACAGTTATGATGAATCGTGGGTTTGGACGGTCAAGATGTGATCAACAATGATCAAATGGCTGGGGTGACTTGGGACACCTATATCAGGCCCAAACTCTTCTCTTTACAACTTTACTTTTCAAATTCTCTCTGAAGTTACCTACATTCTAGTCTCTTTGTTTTTTCGACGAGCAAGATCCTGAAAACTGAAGCGAAGAAAAATGAAGCGAGTAAACTTTTCCCTCTTTACTCGCTTCATTTTTCTTCAAAATCTGGCTAAATGACTTTTGAGAGGTCCGGAAACACTTCTACGATTGGGGAGAGGCGAAGTGTTGAGAGTTCGGTTATGAGAGATCCAATTGTCATTTCTTCAGAAGAAATAGGAAGAGTGATTAGGTCAGAGAAAAATATCTGAAGACTACCCGCTCCTCCTGTGGACACTTCTATCCAATGGAGAGCTTCTAGTTGTCTCTCTAAAGCCACCTCAGAAACTTTAGAAAAGTGTAGATAGGTCTTCAGGATATCGACAATATAGAGTTGATCATACCCGACCCGAATGAGAGGATATGCTATCCGAGGTCGGGTTGTGTGGCCGTAAGTGAGAACTTGTTTAGGAAAGGCCTTAGACTTCTTTTTACCCATTTTTTAGGTTAGTTCTCCGCTCCTATGGGCTGGCTCCAACCCAACTCTTAGTCTCAGATGATTGGGTCGTGGATGCTCTAGCGTCAGGCCAGCCTAGTCATAGATATGCCTTTTAGTGTTTTCCACTCCATCTATTTCTCTAAGAGTGTAGCCGAGGTGAGAAAAGTAGGGATGGTATACTTAACTCCTTGGGGATCTGACTCCCCATTCGTAAGGACATACCCCTCTTTGGTAAAGGAGTGACGGAAGTCTTGGTTCTGGGCAGTTAGGAGATAGGACACCATGGAGAATGATCCCATGGCTCATCTTATCGTCCCCACTTCTTACTCCACAGCCAGTAAGTTATCCTACCTAGCTGATTCTGCCTCGAATAATTTCTTATTTGCTTAATATTTTCATTGTTTACAAGCTCTCTATCGAGGTATGAGATCTCCGAAGAGTAATAGGACATCATCTGCCATATCTACTAATAGCCCTTCAAGGAACGAAGCTACGACGAGCTGATTGACAAGAATACCAGTTTTACCTTACACGGGCTTATGGCAACTCAAGGTGAGCTTTTCCTTTTGGTTATGTTAGGATGTAGTCAATTGCAAGCCATCCGAATGTACTTAAAATATTTCATTCTTTTGTAGACAATTTCTTAAAGAAGAAACCTCTGAGACCCGACTTCGTCACAATCCTCGAAGTATGGCGACGACAAGGGAATTAAAAACCAATTCTGCTGCCTACAAAAAGCAAGCTGAGAGGCTGAACTCTCTAAGCAAAACCCAACAGCCTCCAGAAGAGGACAAAGTGGAGGAAGTTGCCTTCCTCGTCAAGAGAAAAAGATCCGGCCCAACAGGAGCTTCCTCTTCATCGGCCATAGTGGCTAGGCCTCTGCCTCTTTCTATTCCAATCGAGATAACTGCTGTAGCCCCCTCAGAAGTTCCAAGGCCGTTGTGCCTATTACTGCTATCATAGCTGAGGAGCCAGCTCGAAAAAGGCTGAAGAAATTTGCCAACTCCCCACCTCATGGCAAAGCAACTGACTTTCTGGGAAGCAATGAGGATGGCCTCTTCGAGGCAGTATTGAAAATGCTGCCTTCGAAGATCATTTTTATCGCTCAAGTTCATAACAAGTATTATACGGGGGACTGGTAAGATCATATCGCCTCCTGTGAGGTAGAGGACCTTTTACCAGCTAATAATGCCTGCGTGGCCATGGCTTTAAGTATTGGAATGACGATGTAGGATTTAGTCCGGGGACTCCATAAGAAAAATGAGGAATTGAAACAAAGGATTGAGGCATCAGACAGGTAGGAGAAAGAGGTGATGAGGGCCAAGAAGGAGGCTAAGGTGAAGAGGACTGAGGCCGATGTGACGCTTGACTCTGTTGAGATGCAAGCAAATCAGTCGAAAAATGAACACTACGGGTCAATTTCCCAAGTGGTTACTCTCACGAAGTAAATTGACCAGTCCAATGAACATCAGATGATTGCCTCAGAGGTCTTGGAGTGGGTCAATAAGGAAAAAGCTAAACTCAAGATGCTTACCAAGGCCCAAAAGGAAGAGATTGTATCTCTTAAAGCTGAAGTGAAGACAATAGGTGAAATGGCGGTTTAGAACTATATTGACAACTTCGACCAAACAAAGGAGTACGATATCTTCACCAACTACTAGCTTCATGGAATGCTCAACAGATGATGTCTCACCTAAGGAAGGTGCATCCAGAGCTGGACATCACGTTTCTTGAAGAAGAGTTCAGTGATCCTACTGGTGGTCGGCCTGACATAGAGGTTGAAGAAGAAGCCCACTGGAGGAGGTGGGAAAAGGGGCCATTGTAAATGTAGACCCGTAGCTTTCTTCTTTTTTGTAATGGCTTTAGCCTTGATTTGTTTAGTAATGAAATTATGTATTCAATTGTCATTTCAAGTATTGTGGCTTCACTTAAAACATGCTAACCAGATAAGAACTTAAGTAAATGGATAAAGCAAATGGTCTCCAAGTACAAACACCTCGCCTAAGCATAACCACTTAAGCAAGGGAATAAAGCAAATAGTCTCCAAGTGTAAACACTTCGTCTAAACATAACCATTTAAACAAATGGATAAAGCAAATGGTCTTCAAGTGTAAACACTTCACCTAAGCACAACCACTTAAGCAAATGGGTAAAGTAAATGGTCTCCAAGTGTAAACACTTCGCCTAAGCATAACCACTTAAGCAAATGAATAAAATAAATGGTCTCCAAGTGTAAACACTTTGCCTAAGCATAACCACTTAAGCAAATGGATGAAGTAAATATCCTTGGTTGAGTTGATCCATTGGGGGCGTATGCACCTCGACAAGGAGTAAGAATGTGTGACAACACTGTTGATCTGCTTCATCAGAGGTACTGGTTACTTCATCAGAGCCCCTGATGAAGTGGGTATCCTTGGTTGAGGTAACCCTTGGGGGTGTATGCACCTCGACAAGGAAAAAGAATGTGTGAGAACTCTATTGATCCCTTCACCGGAGGTGGCACCCACATCTTCTCTGCTGAAGTGTATATCCTTGGTTGAGGTGACCTCTTGGGGGCATATACACCTCGACAGGAATAAGAATGTGTGAAAACACTGCTAATCCACTTCATCAGATGTGATACCCACACCCTCTGATGAAGTGGATAATTGAGGTGACCCTTTAGGGGCATATAAATCTTTGCAAGGAATAAGAATGTGTAAGAAAACTGTTGATTCACTTCACCAGAGGTGGCACCGACAACTTCCCTGCTCGAGTGGATATTCTTGCTTGAGGTGACCTCTTGGGGGCATATACACCTCGGCAAGGAGTAAGAATGTGTGAAAACACTACTAATCCGCTTCATAAGAGGTGTGGGTTACTTTATCAGATGTGACACCCGCATCCCCTGATAAAGTTGATACCTTTGATTGTGAAGTGACCCCTTAGTTGTGTATACACCTCTGCAATAAGTAAGAATGTGTAAGAAAACTGTTGCTTCGCTTCACCAGAGGTGGCATCGACAACTCCCCTGCTCGAGTAGATATCCTTGGTTGAGATGACCCCTTGGGGACATATGTACCTTGACAAGGAGTAAGAATGTGTAAGAACACTGCTAATCCGCTTCATCAAAGGTGGCACCCATACCCTCCTAATGAAGTGGATATCCTTGGTCGAGAATGATTCATTTTGAAAACATATGCAGAAGTGAAAATCAGTTCATTCAATTGAAAACAACATTTATATCATAAGTCCTCACGATCTCTCTACTGATAATACTTCATCAAATATTCGATGTTCCAGGGATGAGGCATTATTTTTCCTTCCAATTTTCAATCTTGCATGTGCCAGATTGCACTTCTTCAGTGACACGATATGGACCCTCCCAGTTTAGCCTTAGTGTTTCTATTATTGGTTCTTTTGATGATGGGAATACTTTCCAGAGTACCAGATATCAATTTGAAAGGCCCATTGCTTTACCTTGGCATTGTAGTAGTGCATCATTTTGCATCGGTAGGAGGCGAGTCTAACTTGAGAATCATCTCTCTTTTCTTCAAGGAGCTCAAGCTCAAGCCTTCTCAGTTCATCATTTGTTATTTCATTGAACTAGATGCGACAAGGCAAAAGTACTCCAACTTTACTGGACTCATGGCTTCAGTCCCATAAGTCATAGAGAATAGGGTTTTTTTCGGTTGCAGTCCTGCATATTGTTCGTATGGCCCAAAGAATTTGGGGGGGGGGGACTTCGTCAACCTATATCCCTTTTGAAGATCCAACTTTCTTTTTAAGGTGAGTTTGATGGTTTTGTTGTCTGCTTCGACCTGGCCGTTAGCGTGGGGGGTAATGAGACATTGAAAAATACTTTTTAATTCCAAGCTTATTGCTTAAGTCTCTGATCTTCTTGTTGTCAAATTGCTTACCATTATCTGAAACCACGGAGTGGGGTATGTCAAATCTGAATATAATGTTCTTTCAGAGAAATTTGGAAGTGTTTACTTTGGTGATCTTGGCCAACGGAAGTAGTCAATTACAATAATGGCGAAACAGACATTCCTCTCCCTCTGGCAATGGACCAATTAAATCAACTCCCTATTTTGTAAATGGCAAGGCTTGATACGACTGTGAGTTCTAGTGAAGACTGCCTTTGCACGTTGGAGAAACGCTAACATCTTTCACACTTGCGTACGAATTACATCGAGTCCCTTTTCAGGGTAGGCCAATAGTATCCGTAACTAAATACCTTTTGTGCCAGTGCTGGCCCTCCAGAATGATTGCAACAAACCCCCTCATGGATCTCCCTTAGGATGTAATTCGTATCTTCTCCTCTCGTGTATCTAAGGAGAGGAAAAGAAAAGCCCCGTTTGTACAGCACATCATCGTACAGGATGAAGTGAGTAGCCTTCCTCCGAAGTTGATGAGCTTTGGCTTCATTGTTTGGTACAGTTTGTTATTTAAGAAAAGCAATGATCGATTGCATTCACAAATGGATGCCATCTATCCACATCACTTCTTCATCCCTTATGATTGAAAGTTTTGCTAGGTGTTCTATGAAGACCACCTTAAGAAGTTTGAAATCCTTACTGCAAGCCAATTTCGATAGGGCATCAGCGTGGGAATTCTCCAGGAGGGGTACTTGTGTCAATTCAAACTACTCAAAGTTGGGGAGGAAATTCAAAACTAGTTTCAGGTATGCTACCATGTGCTTGTCTCTAGCTACAAAATTCTCATTGACCTGGTTCACTACTAATTGTGAGTGACTGCTGATGGTCAACATCTTCACTTGCAGTTCTTTAGCAAAACAAAGGCTGGCTACGAGCGCCTCATATTCAGTTACATTGTTAGTTGCTTTCAATCCAAGTCTTACTGCACAGTTAAGCTTATGGCCCTCTAAACTTTCCAAGACTACTCTCCACTCCTGAACCAGCTTCTCCAGATGATCCGTCCACAAAGAGGTTCTAGTGGAAGGCTCCATCAGTTCCATATTCACTTCAATTTCAGGAGTGGTGAACTCAGCAACAAGGTCAGCTAGGGCCTGGCCGTTAACTGTGGCCCTGGGTTTGTACATTATGTCGAACTCGCTGAGCTCTACTGCCCACTTTAGCAGCCACACGAAGGCATCTGGTTTCTAGAGGACTTGGTTTACGAAAAAATTTGTTAGTACGTGAATGCTATGGGCCTGGAAATATGGCATCAACTTTTGAGATGCGATGATTAAGGAAAGAGCGAGTTTCTCCATATCTGTGTGGCACACTTCTGTAGGTAACAAGGTTTTGCTTATGTAGTAAATGGGTAATTGGTGCGTCTCCTCTTCTCTTGTAAGAACTGAACTGATGGCATCATCAGACATAGCTAGATAAAACAACAATGATTTGCCCACTTTGGGTTTGGATATGAGAGAAATTTGTCCAAGGTAATTTTTCTGTGCTTGGAATGCCTCCTCGCACTCTAATGTCCATTGGAACTTCTTCCATCATTTGAGAATCTTAAAGAAGAGACAGTTCTCAAGGGCTTTGGATATGAAGCAGTTCAGTGTGACGACCCTGTCAGTGAGTTGTTGTTCTTCATTTGGCTTCTAAGGTGACCTCATTTCAAGCAAAGCCTTAATCTTCTCTGATTTACAATGTACCATAGGAACTTACCAGATGTCACACCAAATGCACACTTGAGAGGGTTTAGCCTCATCTAGTATCTTCTCAGAATTTTGAAGGCCTCGTCCAAGTACTTCACATGCTCATCAGCTTGGAAGCTCTTCAAGAGCATATAGTCTACATAGACTTCCATTTTTTTTACCGAGCTGATCAGTGAACATCTTGTTTACTAGCCTCAGATAGGTGGCTCCAGCATTTTTCAGCCCAAAGGGCATCACCTTGTAATAATATAGTTCTCTATCTGTGATGAAAGAAGTGATTTCCTCATCTTCGGGTACATGGGAATCTGGTTGTGACTCGAATAAGCATCCATGAAACTTAGCGACATGTGTCCCACAGTTGAATCTACCAATTGGTCTATTCAAAAAAGTGGAAAATTGTCCTTTGGGTATGCCTGATTGAGATTGGAGAAGTCGATGCACACTATCCACTTGCCATTGTGTTTCTTTACTAGAACAAGATTGGATATCCATTTCGGATAGGTCACCTCCCTAATGAAGCCATTGCTGATTAATTTCTCCACTTCTTCTATTAGAGCCTTATACTTTTTCGTGTTCAAGGCTCTCATCTTTTGCCTCTGTGGGGTTTGACTTGGATCAATTTCCAAATGGTGGCATTTGACCTTCGGGGTCTATTTTGATCATGTCCTCGTGTTTTCATGCAAAGACAGATAAATTCTTATGGAAAAAGTCCTTCATTCTTTCTCTGTTTCCTCTTCCAAATCTTTTCCTACTTACATGACTTTGGAGGCATCTTAGGGATCCACTGGAAAGCTTTCCCATTCTTCCATTGGGGTGGTTTATGATTCCGATTCAATGATTCGAGGATTCAGTTTGTCCAGGGCTGCCTTTTCAGGTTGGCCTTTCACAAAAGTCTCACCATCTCGACATCTTCCTCTTGTGTAGGAGATTGCCCATCTTCAGGGGCTTTAGGCATCTCAGTATCAAGGAGCACCATGTTAACTCTCTGTGGCTCAGCCTTTCTCAAGGAGTTGAGACAACACTCCCTTGAGCCCATCTGATTACCCAGGACAGTGGCTATTCCTCGTTCAGTGGGAAATTTCATACATAGGTAATGTATGGAGGTGACAGCCCATAACTCCTTCAAGGCTGGTCTTCCTAGCACCCCATGGTATGCAGACAGGCAGTCAACTACTAAGAATTCCATGAAGTGGTGTGTTATTAGAGGCAAGGCCCCTATTTCAACAGCTAGGGTGATCTTTTCTCTTGGAATAATGTTATCTCCAGTAAACCCGTACAAGGGAAAAGTCATAGGGGTAAGTTCATGGTCTACCACCATTTTATCATAAGTAGAACCGAATAGGATATTGATTGAACTCCCGTTGTCTACTAGCATGGGCTTTAATCCATTTTGAGCCACCACAACTCTCACCACTAGTGCGTCGTTGTGGGGACAGTGTACACCCACTTCATCTTCTTGAGTAAATGTAATAGGCTCTACATAGCTTATGCTTTGGGATTGACTTACTATATAGCAAGCCATAGGCTGATCCTTGGCCTCTCTGGTGTAATTCCTTCATGCATTTCTGGACTCACCTCCTACGTGTGGTCCCCAAATGATTGTGTCGATTTCTCGAATGGGTTGGTGTTCATTTGTGGTGGTATGGTCTCTCCTAGGTCATTGTCCACTTCTGGGTCTCTCCCTGTCCTCGTTCCTATCATACCGAGACGAGTGTCTCCTTGTCTTGCCCTTTCTTGGAAAGTTCGACCTTGGAGTTTCATTCTGATGGCGGTTCTCCTTAGTGCTACAGGGGTTACTTCTTGTCGTCCTAGTGGCTTCCCGCCATGTCTCATCTTGAGGCCTATTACTTGGCCCTTCACCTCTTCCTCTATTCCTAGACGTAGATGGTCTCCCAGGATTTCTGACTTTGCCATTAATGCTAGGTCCAATATTTTCATAGGCCAATGTCAGTCCGCATTCAAAGTGGCTGTAGCCAATGCTTGTCCCGACGTGAGGGCCACCGCATGTTCGGCCTGAGTCCATTGCTGGCTGATGACTTGTGAGGTGGGCTCCCTACCGATCTACCTCTGGGATGGAGAGAGTCCTTGTGCTGTCGTGTTCCGATGATCAATCATCTCATCATTGACAATTTCAACTTTCATCATTTCTGCCAATTCGTCGTAGGTAAAGGGGTTTTTATTTTGGACGTCTCTCCAAAACAGCGTATTTATATTCAGTCCTCCTTTTAGAGCTAAGAGGGCTTCTTTGTCCGTGATTTGTTCGCAATAGGTTATTCATCGGTAAAATGGGTGAGGTAACTTTTTAGGTCTCCCCTGCCGCTTGCCTCATATCCAAGAGGCGCTGGATTAGTGCATCTCCTTCCTTCCTTGACAAGTATTGGTTCAAAAATGCTTTCTTGAGGTCTGACCAATTCCTTATACAAGAGGTACCAACCTACTGTACCACACTTCTATCGCATTGCTAAGTGTTAAGTGAAAGGCCCTACATTTCAGAGCAGATAAAGCACCTCGAAGGCTCATTTGCATTTTGTACTGTTGAGGTGTTTCTTTGGCCTTTTCCTTCATACTTAGGAATTTAGGGAGGAACGAAGTTCTGTAGCATGAGAAAGCTACGAAGCTCTCTAGAGAAGGGGAGGTTATCATCGTTATCATCAAGCTCTTATAACCCATACGGCTCGTTGAGTCGTTTCCATCTGCTAAAAGGTGAGGTGGCAGATGTGAAGTTCCACCTCGATTTTCCCTAATCAACTAGGTTCTGCCTTTCCCATTCATTCCTAGGTAGACAGGCCTAAACTTCTTGGCATTGTGCACACTCTTGTAGGCGAACTGTTTGATGGACAGACTGATCCATAATTCTAGACATTTGCCTGATCCGATCAAACATACTTGCAGACCTCTGAGGCCGTTCTTCATATTCTAGGGAAAAGTTATCTCTCCCAACTTGGGCGTCATCAGTTGGGGAGACAGTATAGTTGGAGGTGTCTATTCACACTTCTCTTTCAACAGGAACTTCTCTTTGTTTTCTCGAACGAGTTCTTCGGCTCGAATTCTTTCAACTCGTTGGTCGCAAGCCGATTGTGAAGGATCTTGATGGGTTTGGAAGCCGCCCTGATTTTGCACTTGCATGAGGAGTTCTTCCATAGCTGCATTTTGGGCTACGATGTTCCTTATGTTAGTTGCCATGCGAGCCACTTCAGCAGTTAGTCGTGCAGCAGTTCTTTTGCCCCTGTTATATTGATGGGGCCGCTGGTGTGTGACATTATTTCAGATGATTTCCTCTTCGAAGATCTCTCTTACTCTCCTCGAATTCACTTCTTCGTTGCTAGAACTCATCGGTTTAGAGTTACAAGTTCTCTTCTCCCAAATAATGAAGACTTAGTTTACATCTTGTTCTTTTTTCAAGAACAAATCCCTTTTTCAAGGGAAAAAATCAACCAAATATTTCGATAAGCTTTTCCTTTCGTAGAGATACTCGTGGTTACAGTAATGTTTCCCACAGACGACACTAATCTATTGACCTCGAAAAATGACTTCGACACGTGGCCAACAGAATAAGTCTTCACGTATGCTCTTCCTTGCCCACAGTAGCACACCATTAGTCACTCGTGGCCTTTTTCGGTGGGGTGGAAGTGGCCGTGAGTACTTTGACGGTCAAGTCAATATTTCAGTCAATCGAAAAGTGGTGCCCAACGGTGAAGTGGTCACCGGGACGTGGTTGAGAATGTGTGTAAATATAATGAAAGGCACTTTTAAATTAAAAGACTAAAATGTCGAGATAAGAATGGGAACCCCTGCCTTACCATAGTGTGGGAGTATTTATACTAGAGAAAGGAAGAGGAGAATCGTTGAATAGGGGGTCACGTGGCTTTAGATCTCGGATGGGTAGTCCTTTCATAGGCGTCAATCTGTCAATCCATAAGTTGGCGGGTATTAAATGATTTCTGACATATCAACTTAGTTGATCGTTTCTAGCCTACCACACGTCTCATCAATCAATCAAGGACTTGATTTTGGAGAGATCTCCTCATAAAAGATCTTGATAGAGGTGTGGCGAGGCGGAGTGTGAACTACAATGAATGCGGAGTGTGGGCTTTTCATCCGCCATGAATGACGGATGAGTTCAGCTCTCCTACCAAGTGGGGCAATAGTGTTTTAGGTCGGAGTCATGGAATCAGTTCGTCAGACATGAATTCAATTCGTCTGCCACGTGGCAACACCAGATTAGTTCGTCTAATACGTGGCAGATAAGGTAGATGGATGAGGTGGAGGACCTCCGAAGGCCCATAACAATGGACTTTGATACCAATGTTGAGAATTTGGGTTTCATCTTAAAATATCAATATTGTTAAGAGGAGTAGCTCAAATTCTTAAAAATTGATGTATATTTTCGCTTTTATTCAATGTGGAATTTTATTTCTTAACAATATGTACTTATTCGGTACCTTTTTTTTTATAAAATACAGATGTTCCTCTTTATGATTCTTACATGGAAATTTTCCCACTTGAGAAACCATTAGTTCATACTTCAATCATTGTCAGAGTAGCATGATCAGATCTAGCAATTGTACTATATAGTGGATAACATGAAAACAAGCAATTTCATACGAAGTCATTTGATATCTGATATATAGCCATGCATCTAGATGTTCCTAAGCCCATTGTTATTCTTCTGAAGTTATAGAATCTATTCAGTTTGGTCTAATTTCCTTGAAACTTGTGAATGGTGCCCGTTGGGTGCCATTTATATCTTCAAACTCAAATGCTTCATTAGTTAAAGTTTGTAAAGGTCCATTGATTTAACAGCAGATGCCTCCTCCTCACGCCCAGGAAACTCCAAATATTCTATCCAGATTATGTCAAACCGCTAACTATTATAATTCTTGAACGTGACTCGTTTGACCTATATATTCAAGACAACACTGCAAGGGTTTGACCGAGTGTGCAATGCGTTCTTTTGTCGCTTCATTAATGTGGACTCTATGAACAAAGTATCTTATAGGCAATGCCACTAGGTGCTTCTTTCTTCTTCTTTTTTTCTTTTTTTTTTTTTTCTCTATGTGCAGAGACTGGACAATGTGGATGAACCCTACTTGAATCAAAATCCACATGGAGATCTGAACCAGGATTACAACCAAGGTAACTGCGATAGCTTTATTTCTCTATGTTTAACGAAGTAGTGTTGGAAGCATATTGCTTCTGAATTTTTTTCTAGTCTTCTAATTTGTATTACATTTGCTTATCCATTCCTCCCCTACTTTTTGTCTGTCGTAGATGCCGCTAATATTGTTGATAGTTTAAAGTCACACCAGGCCGACATAAGTACATTCAATCTCTATGTTAGGTGAATTATTAATGGGAAAGTGGACGTAATTTTGTGTGAATTCTTAATGAGAAAGTGGAAATGTAAATTTTGTTTAAAATATCAGTTAGAGGTCTATATTGTAATGCCCCAAATACTATTGACTTGAAATTTGAGGCGTTATCGATAGTTTTATAATCATACTTGAAGCGGAAATATTTAATTAAAAATTTGAACTTTAATTCATTCAAAATCTAATAACTGAGATAAATCAATCAAAAACGTAAAATCACGTAACTTGAAACATTTATTATCAATTTAAGATAACATCAAATATCACGACAAAAAAGTTTAATTGCTAATTGTTTTCTTGAATTTTTTACTTGGACAACCCGCACACTGCTTAGCCACCATCCACGTTTGACTGATTAACCTGAAAGCTTAAACTTGGAGTATTTTAAACTCAGTAGGACACGTGCATAAAAAACAATATTATAAATTTTAAACATAAATTATAATATTTTATACCACCATGTCATTGAGAACAGTCA
>CAIGRB010151845.1:0-29938 GCA_903798255.1 Fraxinus quadrangulata | reverse complement strand
TATATATCAACTTGTACACAGTATTCTACCTTTATTGGACCAATAAAAAAATGTTATAAGATCTTTTTGAAAATATAGGTTGCACTCTCTCCACTCAAAATTCTAAACAAAACTTTGAATATGAATAATTCTTGTGTACGTTTGCTTTTGACTTGAAATGAAATGAATGAAAAATAAGACCGAACAAGATTATTATATAGGAGAATTTGTTTGGATTTTAAATTTCAAACATTTATCACTCTATCAATAAACAATTTTTAAAAAATACTAAACACGTTTATTTACATGCCAAATAAACAGAATTTGTTACTCATATCGTTTTGTGATTTAAAGCTACAAAGAAATCTGATTAAGATTGGATTAAATATAATCTAAATTTAAAAATTAAGTTAATCACGTAATAAACAATTCTATAACAAGAATTGTTTGAATTTAAAATTCAAAGTTTTCATCTATATATACAGTCACTTTGAAATTCATGTGCACATGCCAAAAGGATTGGATAAAACTGAATTTGCTAATGTAGATTTCAATGGAAGAAAAAAAAAAATAGATATTATTCTTTTTAAAAAAATAATAAAAACGGGAATTTGGTAAAATTATAAATCTTCATACACGTGACTGTCAAATTTCAAAATGCTAGATGTTAAAATGAGAATTTGTTATATCAAATTAACTTTAAAGATAAGAATAAACCTCAATTGCCAAATATAATACTAAGGTAAAACGAGCTACAATATTCATATAATCAATATGCACATAATTTTAAAGAAGATAATTCCAAGAAAACTGTTAGATAATTGAAAACGTGTTTCAATGCAACAAAGGAAAATTATGAATTAAAGTTCATAATACAAGATTCATCGTAACTGCAGCACTAGATTTGTTTAGCCGAATATGTTATGAAGAAGAAAGCAAAAGATATAAGGCCTTATTTCCTTTTTCCAACTTTTCATTAAATCCATTTTTCCACATGGGAAAATGGTTTTCCACCTTTTTTTTTTCAATGGAAACAAATTCTATTACCAGTTGTATAAAAAAAAAATCCCTTTAATGTACAATTTTCATGTGAAATAAAGTCAAACGAACACCAAAAGATCCAAAATTTCAACATTTTAAAGTGAAAAATTATACAAATCAAATACAATTAATTGAGAATTCCCGAAAAAATAAGTTCTAGTCAATTATTTTTTTGGAATTCGTTTTCTTTCCACCCATTTTCCATTCTTGCAATCAAATGGACATTTCTTGAATTCAATCTTAATGTATTCTTCGCTTCTTTTTGCAATCAATTCTCCACACCCTATTTAGAGTTGATAGTTGATATTTGTAATACTTTCCAAGAAGTACCAAAAGTCTTTAGAATTCGTGCAAATAATAGCCCAAAAGGAAGAAGTCCAGTTGGAATAGAATTCAAAACGAAAAAGTATTTGGCTACGTATTAGCATGGACGATCACCCAACCAAAACCCAAGTGGTTGCCTAGGCAAGTATTTTTGCCTTTGTTGGTACAACAACAAGCCATAACTGGGTAGTCAGCATTTTGGTCTCCGAATTCAATTCTTAATTCTTTTAAGCCCTTTTCTCTTGCAATTTCAATCATTCAACTTCTAATTGTGTCCAATTGAACTCATAACATATTCCATCTTTCACTTTCTGGTTCAAATCAACTATTGGGATGTTGCAATTTAGTCCACATACTTTGGATTACACTATTTCTTTTTCAATTGCTTAGAGAGGAGTCCAAAACTGAAACAAAATAAAAGTAAACTAAACTAAGTAATATCAACAGTTTAATGACATAAAAACATAGTAATATAGCTCAGATAAGTTCATAAACTATACTTATCAAACACCATCAAACTAAAACTCTTGTTCGTCATCGAATAAAAAAAAATTTGGAATAAGCCATATTACTATCCTCAACAAATCACAAGTAACAGACTCGATGTTGAACTGCTTACCATTTGCCACAAATTCGAATTGAAGTAATACTTTAGAAAGATCCAAAAAAAATTAAAAATAAATTTTTACTTATCCGATGCTTGACTTAGTATGCGTGATTAGCCAACATTGAACTTACAATCATACTAAACACAACTAATTAAGTGATGTTGACTTACTCACAATCCAGATCCTCTTATGGTCAGTTCTTCCTCACACCTCTCATGTAAAATTACTCCTTATGTTTTTCTCTTCATTCTCCAAGGTATCTCTAGCACATGTGAGTTTATAATAATCATTAAAATGCATTTTTCCACACAAAGTGATTAGAACTAAATAATTGTAAAATCTAGAAGGGAGATGGGAAGTCTTTCTCAAACTCATATCACCAATTTCTAGAGTTCAAGTTTCAAAGTCCTTACTGTGAATCTCACTTTTGATAATTTAAATCTCTCCTTTTTTTTATCTTTCTTTTTCTATGAACATATATATATATTGATTGTGTAATTTTTTTTTCTTTTGACATTTTTTTCTAAATGAATTTTATAGCAAACTTTAGGCCGATGACTCTCAAGTCAATGATCATAGGGCACTAAGTTTTAGATACCCTAACAGCTTAATAACTCGAGTCATAAAGACTATGAAAAGAGTTATATGACGTATCACACTTTCTTTTGATATGATATTTGCAATTTTAAAAGTGGTGAGTACCAATTCTAGACTCTTTAACACAAACTCTTTCAACCTACGGTGAGATTCGAGAACTCCAAACCGTCACATTTCTATGAACACAAACACTAACATTCACATCCCCAAACTGTTTTTAGCAATTTGATTTCTCGATTAAGGATTTGGGAATTCTATTTAAACCTAGGTCAACACATCAATTAAATCCACATAATAAACTCATGCTCCAACATAAGTAATGAATCAATAATTACTATGTGCTCAAATAATCAAGTCTATCATCGATAAATACTCAAGTAAAAGCACATGTTATGGTGTTGTCTAGTATTCTAGCTAAAGATATACTCAATTCAAATAAATATCATCATAGGTGGCAATCTATTCAACGCTAAACCATACACTATTCTTATTTTCTTTTCTTTTTTATTTTTTTCCAAATTAAATTAGTTATACAAACCCTATAAGCAGTTCAATATCAATAAATAAAGATCATAAGTATCCAAATACTTGCCCAATCCCAAACAAGAATAATACAATTTCCCCAATGTAAAAGTAAAAATAATCATAAATAAATGAGTAAAGGGTCAGATACTCCCCAATGGTAGATGTAAATGAATGGACAAATCGGAATGGTTCAGCTGGTAGGATGAACTAGTGGTCTGAAGGACTTGATGGTCCTTACAGTAGGTTGACGTTTCAGTCAATCGCCTCCAGTCAACTCCCAAAACATAGCATCTACTTGTACACTTGATTGTATGCATAAGTGACGGTTCTTTGATCATCTCGCTTGTCATCACCTTATTGGAATCAACGTACTTGCATACTCATTATCTACAGCTCTCCCTCCATGTTGATCTACCTCCGATGCATCACTTCCCAAATATTTGTTATGCGCCAACAGATCTACCCAACTCCATCTAGGTTACCTGCATATGAGCTAATTGTCTACTCATGAGGTTTGTGTCGGCATCTATGGCATGATGTGGTGGGGAATGTGCTTGCTTAGGGTCGTGTGCTCTTCCTGGTCCCCTCAGTCTTGCTTCTAAATTTTCAATGGTTCTTAAGTTGATTGGGGCATTTGGAGCAACACTCTTCTCTCTTGGCAGTAGTGGTACCCCGACTTTCAAACAGATCCCACTGATCAAGCATCTGAATATAATAATGCACTGAGGATTGATAGATAAAGCCAACTTTCGTATGAAGGCATATGGCTTCCAAGTCAAACTTCTACACTCTTTCGATGTAATAAAGTAGCATGGCCCTTTGTTCATTGAATATTGTCCACTGGGATGTAGGGTAAATATTGGTGCAAAAGATGATATGCAAGATTCTAAGCTCTGGAGTCAACTCGTTATGTAGAAAATGAGATGAACGAAGTGGCCACTCAACATTATAGAAAGCAAGCTCCCAGCGCCATGCCTTGCTTCTCTGGTAGGGAATCTCCATGAGTGTGGTTCAACTCATAATAGCTGGCAATTATCGCTTGGCTGAACCGGATCCATTTTCCTCTAACCCATGTTTAGTTTCTGTGTGAAAATTTTGAGTTATTAATTTCAGCATTGAAGTGGGCAAAAAATTCCTTTATCGCAGGAGGCATACCGACAACTTTTTCCCAACCACGGTAGTGTATAATTCTTTCCAGCAGCGATCCCTGAAAATCACCAATTACGACCCGTCTCTCCTGATAAAATTTCTTATCCTTCCACTTTGTCCCAAAATTTTCACGATTATCCACATTCAAAAGTTGCTGTTAATTGGTGTTTGAATCAAGCCACAATTTTCACAATTCATAAATAAAATCCAATGCACCACACTACTTAATCCCATACTCCTTAATCAAACTCACTAATTATTGAATAATATCTCATTCACCATAGTTTGGAAAATGAAAAAAAAGAGAAGAGATGAAATACCTTTGATTCCCTTTGCTTAGATTGTCTGTTGTACGAAGAAATCTATGGGTGAACAATTAAACAATGCCAACTGATGTATTGAGTGAGTTCTTGATGAGAAAAGTGATGTTGAAGTATGAGAGAGACGAGTGTCGTGTTATGGTTTGCAAGTGCCAGGTGTGTGCCAGATGAATGCTGTTTTTTTTTTTAAAAAAAAAAAAACCGGTGCTGCCGTGTGCAAAGTGCTATGAGGATAGTAAGGAAAAAGTTGTGCCGTGTTCTGTGAATTGAATGAAAAGTGCTGTGTCGAAGAACAGGAACCGTGTGTGTCGAGAATGCCGTATTATGGTTTGCAAGTGCTAGACCTACTCATGTGTTGGGTCCCGTTTTCAAATTTATACTAGGCGGTGACCCAGTTGATGAAAATAGGTCCGTTGACCCTTTGACACGTTGGGCAAGCGCCCGACTTAAAACGCGGGCACTTGCCCGGTTCACAATTTTTTTTAATACTTGTATATTCTTAATGAATAATAACGACTGCAAACTGATTTTTATGATTATTTTCACATGTTAAGTATAAATTAGTGCTCGTGTAACTACAATAAACTTGAAAAATCACCTAAAATGTGTAAAAAAACGATGTAAGTTTATGAGTTCTTAAACATGGCCTTAGAATACTAATGCAATACCTAAGCTATATGTAATGCAATGAGCCACAAAAATAAAGATAAGGGAATAGGTTGTCTCCCATTAAGCGCTCGATTTATAGTTTTGAGCGCGACTTTTTGAGAGATTTACTCTGGTATTGTAAGGTGAATGGTTGACTTTTCTTTTGAGAATCCACATCTCCAATATGGCTTTAACCACTATCCATTAACTTTAAATGTTCTTTTGCTTTCATGAATGATCTCAACGATCCCATATGGAAAAACCTAAGTAACTGTGTACTGTTTTGACCACCTTAACTTGTCTCGAAAAAGCTCGAGTCTTGAATTGTATAGTAAGACTTGTTGCCCAACCTCAAAATTCCTTCTTTGATTATGCAAGTCATGCCACTTTTTGGTTCGTTCGTTATCTAACTTCTTGTTCTCATGGGCGTCCAACCAAAACTCATCCATATCGTTCAATTGAAGTAATCTCTTTTCACCCGATGCCTTCAAATCAAATTTCAAGTTTTTGACTGCCCATTAAGCCCAATGGTCCAACTCAAATGATAGATGACACAATTTCCCAAAAACCAAACAATAAGAAGACATGCCTATAGAGGTTTTGTATTCAACATGTTCAATATCTTGTGCAAGAATTGAGTAGTCTGCTGTGACATGATCTACCCTCATTTTCACAACTTGCCCTGTTAGCATGTACTGCATTTCTTGACTGTCACATACTCTCAACCTTATGAACCAAAGAGTCATTTTTTGTCGACAATGTTGTATAAGTGTTAACCTCAAATACTCCTAGTATCTTCTTGTAAACAACCAGCTCAGAGGCCCACATGTCTATGGTAGTAGCATCTATCTCAAACAATTCCAAGGCTTCATCAATTGTTTTTGTGGATAATGAGCCCTTGGATTAAGAGTTGACCATGCTCTCATTAGGTGAAAGTAGACCTGCATAAAAATATTAGACCTGGAGCCCTTTACTAATGCTATGATGAAGACACTTCCAAAGCATGTTCTTGCATATGTTCCAAGCCTCATCAAAGGATTTTGTTTCTTCTTTTCTAAATATAGGTATTTCATGCTTCAACTTCACTATTTTGGCTCATGGGAAGAATTTTGTGCAATCTTTTTGAGCTAAGTTATTCCAAGTGGTGATGCTGGCAATAGGTTATAAATCCAACCATTCAAGCGCTCTTTTCCTTAGAGTATGTTGAAATAGTCTCAATCTGATAGGATCATCTGAAATCCCTTAATATTTAAAATGTTGACACATATCTAAAAATCAAAAGACGTGTATGTGGTTCTCATCAACTTTACCAAAGAATTGATGTCCATTCTGAAACAGCGGGATGACTTTGGTCTTCAACTAGAAGTTCGGCCGCCCAAAGGGAGGATAAACGATGCTATATTGGCTTTGAATAATTTATGGAGTCATGAAGTCCCCAATTAACATATTTCCTTTGTTGACCATTGCCTCTTCATTCACTTACAATCGGATTATTCTGTGCATTAGTCATCTTTGTATATTGTGCTTCTCTTTACCTACGGTGAAAAGTACGTTCAATTTTCAGATCAGCTGGTATCAGTTCACTATCTCCCAAATCTTGCATAAAATGCCTGAAAGAGAGAAAATGGAAACAGTATAATAAATTAAAAGAGAAAAATAAAATAAAAGCAACGCAAAAAGTTCGAATTAGTGTCAAGATAAATAAAATTAGAGTAAAATATAATCCTCGACAATGGCTCCAAAAACTTGTCACGAAAATATTTGTTTCGTTTGAAATACCTCAAGTGCAAGGTTCATTAACAAGCAGTAAAATGGATTTTGAGTCCAAGTATCGTTCTCACATAAATTGTATTAGTTTAAGCTTAAATAAACCAAGCCTTAATCGAAAAGATAAAAACTTGAGATTTTTCTATGACTAAATTGTAATCTACTTATGAAGGCAATACCGAATTAACGAGAATCAATGAAAAGATGTGAATAATTCTAGATTTTATGAAAATCAATTGATGAAAAGCTCATTAGCATCCTGAATCTTCCAGTATCAATCCACTTTAACCATAATCTTACAATTTGACAATACGATTCAATTATAAAGATCAATATTCTTAATTTCTTTAACAATCTCTCTCGAGTAGAAATAGATTCTCATATGTAACCATATTATATTTCTATTATGGACGCGAAAAGTATAGCGGTATATTTCTATCTCCTATCGGACTCTACGACGATTAACACTATGTGTAACTTATTTTCCATATTTCAAAGGTCAAACATTATATATTCATACAATAAGTGTGCACATAATTGTAAATAAGATAATTTCATGAAAACCATCGAATAATTGAAACGTCTTTGAATGTCAAAAAGAAAAATTAAGAATTAAAGGTTCATGATACAAGATTCATCGTAACCCTAGCACTAGATTTGTTCAGCCTATCATGTTGTGAAAAAAAAGCCCGTTCATCACCTGAAAATTGTTGAATTCAATCTTGAACTTCTTGGAGTTCAATCTTGATGTATTCTTCACCTCTTTTTGCAATCAATTCTCCACACCCTATTTAGAGTTGATAGTTGGTATTTATAATAACATCCAAGAAGTCCCAAAATTCTCTAGAATTCGTGCAAATAATGTCCCAAATGGAAAAATCCCGGTTGGAATGGATTTAAAAATGAAAAATAGTTTCTGGCTGCGTATTGGCATGTATTTGTACCTCTATTATTGCAACTTCAAGCTGGGAGATCGCCCAGATATTATAACTGGGCAATCAGCCAATTATAATAACTTTCAAACTCTGCATTTCGGTCCCCGAATTTGATTCTTGATTCTTTTAAGCTCTTTTCTCTTGCAATATCAACCCTTCAACTTCTAATTGCATCAAATTGAACTTGTAGCATCTTCCGTCTTCATTTTGTGGTATGAATCAACTATTGAAATGTTGCAATTTAGTCCCATACTTTGGATTTGACTTTTTCCCTCTTCCAATTGTTTAGAGATGGTCCAAAACTGAAACAAAAAGAAATTAAACTAAATTAAGTAAAATATCAAACTATTGACGACATAAAAGTTTAGTAATATGGTCCAAATAAGTATAAAAAATGAAGTTATCATCTATAGTTTATTTCAATAATCTCTCGAAGGAATTCGGCTTCTAAAGCACCGCTTAAGTAGGAAATTTGTTAACACATATATGCTATGAGCATAAAAGTAAGCCCTCAAATTCATAGAAAATGTAACAAAGGACAGGGTGAGCTTTTTCATATCAAGGTGGTGGATCTCCACTTGTAGAAGCACCTTGTGCACATAGTAAACAACAAATTTTGGTTACCTTCTTCTCTCACAAATACATAGCTCATGCCCTCTTCTGAAACGACCAAGTATGGCAGTAATGCTTCTCCAACCTAGGGTTTTGAGAAGTGGGAGCATGGCTTTGTTGCTTCTTCAGTGCCAGAAGGCCTCTATACATTATTTCGTCCATTGAAACTTTTTTTATAGTTTGAGAACCTTAAAGAAAATAAGGCATTTATCGATGTCTTTAGAAATGAAAGGACTCGGGGCTATCACTCCATTAGAGAGACGTTATACCTCTTTGGATTTCCGAGATGAGCAAATCTTCACTAAGGTCATTATCTTTCAAGGATAACCTTGATGCCTTTTAGGTTTACCATATAACGTAGAAATTTTACAAAAGCAAAGCCGAAGATGTACTTTAGGGCGTTGAACCTCATCATGTAGAGTTCGAAAAGTTTCATCTAGGTGCTAACATGGTCATTGGTCTTGAGGCTCTTTACTAGCATGTCATCTACATACATATTCATTATTATGTTTATTAGTTCGATAAATATTTTGTTCACTAGCCTTTGAAAGGTGACTCCAATGTTTTTTAACTCGAAAGACATAAACTTGTAGCAGTATAGGCCTCTATATGTGATGAATGAGGTGCACTCCTCATTAGGAGTATACATGGAGATTTGATTATAATTTGAATAGAGCTCCATAAAGCTAAGTAGCTCGAGCTTCGCTTTTCCCTAAACTAGTTGATTAATCTTTGGCAAATGGAAGTTGTCCTTGGAGTATGCTTAATTCAGATTGGAGAAGTCTTCATAGACCTTCATTATCATGTTTTAGCACTAGAACAAGGTTGGAGATCCACTTGGGATACTTGGCCTCTATGAGGAAGCCATTGGCCACTACTTTGTTTACATCTTCCTTCAATACCTTATACTGTTCCAAGTTTATGGGCATCCTATTTTGTCTATGAGAGCAAAATATGGAGTCGACTTTGAAGGAGTGGCAACTAATATTCAGATTAATGCCAACCATCTTTTCATGCTTCCATGTAAAGCTGTCTAAATTCTGGCATGAGAACTCCTCAAGGGCAATCGTAATTTCTCTCGATAAATTTTTTCTCTTGTAGGGTCTTTTTTATCCATTGAGAGGCTTCTAAGCTTTTCTTCAAAGATGTCTATGATTCAGACTTAGTGATGCAGAGGTTCAACTTATTGGATATTGCTCCTAATTCAGGGGTTGTTGCTAAGAAGGGACTGTTGCCGTTGGTATACCTTCTTCAAAGGTCTTGGATAGATCTTCTTCCTTTGAGATGATCTACCATCTCAACATCTTCCCCTTCTTTAGGGGCCTCTTCTATATCTGTGTCAACAATTACCATGTTGACCTCAAGGTTAATTGCATTGTGCAAGGAGTTTATATAACATTCTCTTGCCTCTGGCCAATTGCCTTTAATGGTGGTGATGCCATGATGCGTGTATAATTTCATGCATAGGCTAATATATGAAGGTGGAAACTAATAGATCTTTAAATATTGGTTGTCCCAACACTTTGTGGCAGGCTTATCTATTGTCTACTACCAAAAACTTAATACAGTGATGTGCAACCTAGGGCTCATTTTCCATCTCAACAGTAAGAGTACTTTTCTTCCTAAGGGTTATGTTGTCGCATATGAACCCTAAGAGCGAGTCAGTAATGGAACTAAGTGGGTGATCTACCTATATTTAATTAAAGATAGCTATGAAGATGATGTTAATGGAGCTCCCACTGTGTACCAGCATGTGCTTAAGCTTATTACGAGCAACTATTGTCCTCAATACCAAGGCATCACATTGGGGATAGTATACTTTGCTGGCATTTTCTTTAGTGAAGGCGATGTGTTCCACCACTCTTGATCTAGGAGGTCGGTTGTTGACTGTAGCTAGTCATTAGAGGATCTCTTGCGCTCTCTAATATAGTTCATTTCGGCATTTTTGGATTGCCTATCCACGTATGCCCCCCTAAAATAGTATCAATCTCTTGGATGAGAATGTTTTCGAAGTCCCTCAAGAGATCTCTCATTTACCTTTGCCGATCTTTCTCTCTCACCTTTGTGGAGTGGAATTATCTCTTAGGGGTCACATTGCCTCTACTTGTCAAAGCTGTGCATACTACGTTGGTAAGGAAAAATTTCCTTGTTAGGGGTGTTCTTCTCTCCTAGGTTCGTAAGGATTTTTCCTTTTAGTTGTATTTGCCATGTCACAGTAATCGTTGGTACCGTGGCCATAACGTTGAAGGAACCTACAATATGCTTTTGGGTCTATGGGTACCTTGGGCCTTATCGTTCCTAACCTTATAGTAGGCTGGATGTTGGGAATTCACCCTTTGGTCCCTACAGTCATCAGGACATGCCTCATCATAAATAAAAAGGAAAATGGCATTCATTAACTTAACGACTTAGGTTTGACCTAAAGTGAGGATGACATGTTGTCCTTGCTGGTGCTATTGCTAGTTTAATTTTTGGTTCACTAGATTGGAGGTTGGGCTTTTACCTTTATGACATTGTGGTAGAGGCAATCCATCACAACCACAGTTTTTTGATTGATCATTTTTGATTGATCAATTCTATCAACTGACCATGGATGGATTCTTGTTGCGAACGCCCCTCCAGAATAATGTATTCATGTTGAGGCTTTCTTTGAGAGTAGGGAGAGCCTCTGTGATGGGATGTCTTCATAGTAGACCTGCTCATCATTGAAGCAAGCTAAGTAACTTTTTCAATAACTTACTGGTTTCTTATCTCATATCATGGAGGGGTTGAACTGGAGTTGGAACTAGTCTTGAGGACACAAAACATGTAAGGAACTGCCATTTTTGTTCTAGTCACCTCTTAATGCTTCCAGTAAGGTATTTGTTGCATAGACTATTTGCTCATCCAATAAGAGATAAATGGAAAGCATTGCATTTCATTGCTGGAAAATCTCATCTTAAGACTATCTAGGTCTTGTAAGGGATTGCATCTCTCTTCATACTTAGACATTTTGGGAAGTATGAAGCTAGGAGAGGACATAGATGACACTGATCTCCTAGGAGAATAGGAGGTTATCATCAACGTTGTCCAGCTCATGAGACTTAAACGGTCCATTCCCATCTACTATATAATGGAATGACAGTTGGTAGGATTGGAAGCTCACAAAATACTCTTGTTATTCCTATAAATTATGTGTCATGTGCGTGACGGATGGGGTCTCACATTGGCCGACTCGACATCAACTATTTAATATGATTGGACCTATTTAGTTAACTAATCAATTTTTGGGGCTTGGATCTGGACCACTAGCTTACTTGGCCCATTTTCGTTCTATGTATATGTGAGTCCATTTAAAACTAAGGTACGATGTATTGTAATCCTAGCTAAATTCTCTCATCCTCTTTTGCACTCTCTTTATCTCTCGTTCGACTATTGACTTGACTATCGGAGTGCAAACGATCGTCGGACCTTTTCTCAACCGGTGGCCTTTGTACCCTAATGGGGTGTTCCAATTTGTAGGTGATGTCTATGTGGAAGGGAGGTAGCCAAAATGCTGTTGGCGCATTTTTTAAGGTCGATAGATTAGTGCCATCTGTGAAAAATGATATGTTTACCTTGCTACCACCCATTTAAAAGGCCACCAAAACCAATAAATTTTTCTGGTAGTTGTCTATTCAAAATCAACAAAGACAGCAACCAGAGGATTTTTCAAGCAATTTCCTTCCACTAAGAATAAGAAGAAAACAACCAATAGAAAGGAACAAAAAGAGGCCATTGGAAAAAAAAAAAAAAAAGATACTTCTATCAAAAGCGGTTTTAAAGATTTTGGTTCGGATTCCACAAAACATTTTTGCAAACTGAAAATTATTCTTCTAGTTCAGTGTTGAAAATAAAACGAAGCTTGTCTCTAATTTGTAGCCTATCCACTACATTCAAAACCCATTCATTTGGAGCGAAAAATCCGCTCGTTGTTGACTTTAAATTTATGGTTCTACTGCTACTTAGAAATTTAGAAAATGGTTGAGATTGGAGGATAAACATTCTTTCATCGCCGCCTCAGAGAAAGAATGGAACGCATCACTCATGTGGCTGTCCAAAAATTTGAAAATGTTGCAAGCACTATTCATTCTTTAATAAAGAATTTCTCAAGCACTTCTACAAAATATTCGAACTTGAAATGGCGATCGATCTATTTTCTAGGCAAAAAATATAGTCTCCAGCGGTAGCCCTTGAAAATTGGGTAAAAGTCTACTTCCAGCGGCCAATCGGCACTGAACAATATACCGTAGGAAAGTACAGTGCTTGGTTTAGTTTTACTCAATTGCTTGTTCCCACGAATATCCCAAAATGAGCCTATAGCTGTCGTACTCCACATGTCAAGATCAATAGTTGAAAGACGACTTGAAGCCCCTAAATTGATAAGCTGAGTTTAATTATTCATTTTGTCTACTTTCTGATGGAGCCCAAATTCTGCGTTTGGTATAATTGTCAAATAAAGTTGCTAATTTTTGTTCAAATGAAGTCGCTAATTTTTGTCTACAGAAGAATGTCGTTTGGATTGTGTAATGCTCCGGCTACTTTTCAGAGGTGTATGATGTCAATTTTTTCCGATATGGTGGGGAGTATCATTGAAGTATTCATGGATGATTTTTTCGTGTTTGGGTCATCATTCAATGAATGCTTGGGTCACTTGAGATTGGTGTTGCAGCGATGTCAAGAAACCAATGTTGTACTTAATTGAGAAAAATGTCACTTCATGGTTCCAAAATGAATTGTTTTGGGGCATTTAATTTCGGCTCAGGGTATTGAAGTCGACAAGGCTAAGATACAAGTGATTGAGTAGCTACCTCTGCCTACTTTTGTAAAAGGGATACGAAGTTTCTTGGGACATGCTGGTTTCTATATGTGTTTCATCAAGGATTTTTCAAAAATAACCAAACCTCTTTGTACTTTATTGGAAAAGGACGTGCCTTTTAACTTTTCAGATGAGCGTTTGGCTGCCTTCAACACCTTGAAAGAAAAATTGGTCACAGAACCTCTATTAGCTGCACCTGATTAGAATTTGTCATTTGAATTAATGTGTGATGCAAGTGGTTACACAATTGGAGTAGTGTTGGGACAACGATAAGATAAAGTTTTGCATGCTATTCACTATGCCAACAAAACTCTAATTGAAGCTCAGTTGAACTACGCGACTACAGAAATTGAGCTTTCAGCAGTAGTGTTTGCCTTCGATAAATTCAGACCTTACCTTATTAGGTCAAAGGCAATATACCGATCATTCAGCGCTCAAGTATTTGCTCACTAAGAAGGATGCAAAGCCAAGAATCATCATATGGGTGCTACTACTGCAGGAATTTGATTTGAAAATCAAGGATAAAAAAGGAAGTGACAAGTTAGTAGCAGACCATTTATCTCGTTTGGAGCAACAAGAAGATGAGTTTCATGATGAAATTAACGAGGAATTTCTAGATGAGATACTTTTTGAGATCAGTTCAACACCTTGGTATGCAAATTATGTCAACTATTTGGCTAGTTCTATTATTCCTCCAGAGTATTCTAGTCAACAGAAGAAAAAATTCTTCGATGATATAAAGCACTACTTTTAGGATGATCAGTTTCTCTATAGACGAGGTCCTGCTCAAATCATTCGCCGTCGTGTGCCGAAACTCTTCTCTATATGGAGGTCACTTCGCAGCAACCAAAAAGTAGCTAAAGTCTTACAATCAGGTTTTTATTGGCTAACTCTATTTAAGCATGCCTATGAATTAGTAAAGAAATGTGATAAATGCCAGAGGATGAGAAACATCTCTAGAAAGAATGAAATGCCCTTAAATAGCATATTGTAGGTAGAAATTTTCGGTATTTGGATGATTCACTTCATGGGACCATTCTCGTCTTCATATGGTCAGCAGTATATCTTGCTGGCTGTGGATTACGTACCCAAATGGGTTGAGACTATGGCATCACCTACAAATGATGGGCGGGTTGTGAGTTAATTTCTCAAAAAGAATATATTTTTTATGTATGGAACTCAGCGAGCTATTATTAGTGATGGCGGGAAACACTTTTGTAACCATTTATTCTCCACTTTATTGGCGAAATATAAGGTCAAACATCGTGTTGCAATACTTTATCATCCATAGACTAGTGGGCAAGTAGAGATCTCCAACAGGGAGTTAAAGAAAATCCTAGAGGCTACAGTTAATGCATCACGCACAGATTGGTCAAAAAAGTAAGATGACGCACTTTGGGCCTACGGCACTGCATTTAAAACTCCTATCGAGATGTCTCCTTGCCGATTGGTGTTCGGGAAAGCATGTCACTTACTAGTTGAACTTGAGCATAAGGCATATTGGGCAACTCACTTGCTAAATTTTGATATAAAGGCAGCCGGGAAGACGAGAATCTTTCAACTGAATGAGCTTGATGAGTTTAGGTTGGGAGCTTATGAGAATAGGAAGCTGTACAAGGAGAAAACTAAAAGATGGCATGACAGGTACATTACAGAAAAAGAATAAGAGGTGGGTCAATAGGTGCTCATGTTTAATTATCGCCTCAAGCTCTTTCTAGGCAAGCTAAAATCAAGGTGGTCAGGTCCATTCGCTATTGTAGCTGTCCATCCATATGGCACAGTTAAAGTAGAATCTCAAGATCATTAGCAAATGTTCAAAATCAATGGGCAAAGGTTGAAAGCTTATTGGGGAGGTGACTACTCCAATGAGAAGACAAGTCTGCCACTCGAGGATTCAAAATAGCCTAAATGACAAGTTGAGCTAAAAACTACAAACAAGCACTTGTTAGGAAGCACCTCAATATTCTTCTATTTTATTTATTCATTTTGTATGCATTAATTTAAAATTTTTCATATTTTTTATGTGTTTACATTAATTAAGGCATCTTCATCCACATTATTTGTGTCGTTCATATACATTTATAAATTGTTTTCATTAAGTGTTGGGGTTCAATAGGGGCAATAGGTGATTTTGTGTGTATAAAAAAAATATATATACATGCGCGTGCACGAGGCTATCCAAAATAGAAAGAGGGACCAAAGTCCCTTAGCCCTACGCGCGGCAATAAAGGCTGCCCTCGCGCGCGGCTATTCTTGGGTGGGTTCTTAAAACCCACCCGGTAGACATAAACACCCATACACATGAACACACACCCGGATTCCCTCTTAATTTTTTCTTCAATTTTTACCTACTTCAATGAATTTTCTCCAAATTTCACGTGGGCTTTGGGAATTCATTACATTGAAACATCATTCATCAACTTTTTCACACTTCCATCCACCAAATTTCTAGAAATCTAAGGTAAAATGGCTATACTTTACAAATTTCGATTTTTTTTCTTTTTTTTCTTTTTTTTTTTTTTTTGCTTATTTTTCTTAATTTCTTGCTAATGGTTGGATTTTATTGAATTTTGTTGGAGTGTGGGCTTAGTTAGATGTTGGATTTGTGGATTAGTTGTTGATTGTTTGGATTTAGCATAGAATCATCATATGCTTCTACCCTTTCAACATATTATGCATACAAAGTGTTTGATAAATTGTCTCAAAGGCATGTTTGTTTCAATTATGCCATGATTTTTGTATGACACGTAGAGTTTGCACACAGTCGTTTTCTTCTTTTTTTTTTACTGTTTGATAGGTATGCCTCCAAAGAGGAATAGTACTGCTATTACATCAAAAGGCAAAGAAAAAGTCGCAGGATCTTCCGGTATAGCTCACATACGACTTGATGATGGAGGTATGCGGTGGTTTCGATCACTTGAGCATAAGGTTAGATTTGACAATGTGGTGTCCAGACGGAAAGTGTGGCCCGAACGACAGGTTGTGGTCGAAGACTTTTCGGGATTTAATTTGACTCGGCTCATTCATCTAGCAAAGTGGGAAAAAGTAGCTGGTGAGCCTCATAAGGTTTACCCTACTATGGTGCAGGAGTTCTACGCCAACTTTAATACAAAGTTAGACACTTCGGGGACTGAACACATGCACCAGACATGGGTAAGAGATAAATGGATAATGTTTTCGCCTGAGGTGATTGATCATTACTATGGATTGACTAGGGATAATATTGTGCCAGTGTTAATGGATCCAGACATGACGGTTGTCGCACGGATGCTTTATGGACGAGATCATGCGTGGCCATTCCTTGATAATAAATTTGAGTAACGACACCTTACTAACTCCCTTGTGATCTTATATAAGTTCATTACGCACAACATTGATCTGAGCTCGCATCGCACCTCTTTGAATCATCCCAAGGCCACTCTATTATATCATCTAGCTTGAGGTTTTAAGATTGATTTGAGGTCTTTAATTGACACTCTCTTATGTTTTGTGGCATCAGACCCAGACCCTAGACATACGTTGATTTTTCCTAGTCTCATTACTGGCTAGTGTCGTGAGTCAGGTATCAGACTCCTACCAGGAAAATTACATGTGAGAAAACTAGTCCCAATTAACGCGTCTTCGACTTCCAAGACATGGTAGTCCATTTCATAGTGGAGACAACGACGTGAATAGCAGCGGGACCAAGATTACGACGGGGAGGATGATCACATTCTACCTCCTGCACAGCTAGATCTAGCTCCTAATTTACAGGCTATGAGGTAGTTGTTTGCGAGTCTAACAGAGACTAATAGGTCATTACAGCATATAGAGCAGATGTTGATTGCTTCGCAGGCCAGGGAGCAAGCGAAGGATGACAGTGAGTGCGCTGGAATGCCAAGTTGCAGGGAATGGAGCAAGACATCAGTAGGTTCTCGACTGAGCTATTGACTTCACGTTGGGAGCATGACCTTATGGGGCACCTTTTAGACAGATACACAGGGCGAGTTGAGGACATACGTATCCAAAATGAGGCCATATATAGCAGATTGGAAGATATGAATACAAGAGATGAGGCTTTGTACAACATATTCGAGGACACACATCGACAGATTGATCAGATATGTATTATGATGAGAGACCTCTACTCTCGATCCACTCCTCCACCATCTCATACAGACCCGCCTGGATCTGGAGCGTTCATACCTTCATATACATCGCCTACAGACTGATACCAGGGGAGTCCATGTTTCCATTTTTGCCCTTTTTTTTGTTTCCTGATTGCATTATTTTTAGACATTGAGGCAATATCTGTATCAAGTGTGGGGGTGTGATTTTCATCGAGATTTTCATTTATCTTGTGTTTCGTTATTTTCTATATGTGTGTGATTAAAAAAATCAGTTTTATTACCTTTTTTATGTATTTTTTCATGCTTGTGTGGGTCAAATAATTTACTAACAATGATGTATTTATTGGAACATGGAGTTTGACTATAAATTATGGATAAGGCATATGTTAAGTTAGTTTGTGCTTATTTATGTGGAAGTTGATATTTTTGAGCACGGGATTTATGTTCTGCATTGTGAAGGAAAAAATTTTGATTCATATTGTTGAGTATGTTGACAATAATGGACCATAGATGCATAACCTGAACAACCATTATATTATACATCCTTAAACCAATTCTAGGATAGTTTGGGAATGATTGAGCTGTTGTAGGGAGATATTGAGATAGATGTGGATTCCATGTGTGCTAAATGTTGTGTAGATTGTCTAAGGGTAATAAGATGAAAATTAGGTTGAAATATTAAGTTGATGGTCGATTTTGAGAATGAGTATTTACTAAGGGGCATTGCACGACACATAAAAGAAAAAAGAAAAAAATACATGTATAAATGAATATATGTGGTGTTGTTTTATTGTGAAATTTTTCTTTGTAACATTTATAACTCGAGTGATTAAGCATGCAATGGTCTTTAAAAACATGGTGCCCTATTGTCATTTGATTTGAAAGTTATCGACTGAAAGCTCACTACAAGGATCATTTAGAAAGCTTAATAGAGATGAGTATACACAGTAAAAACAATTGCTACATGTCTTGAATAAGGCCCGAACACTTATTCGATAGAATTGGACTTTTGGCGAGGGATTATTAGCTTAATTGATTCTTAGAGGTTGAAGCAATCAAAAATAAGAAGAATCAGCATATGTTGGCATGCTGAGTTGCAATTAGCAAAAATAAACCAAACTAGAGAGAGTATGGATTAGTATTATACTAAAAATTCAACTTTATATCACACCTTGGAAAAATAGTGGAAAAAATGAAGGTTGGGGTGTGTATCTTACGAGCGAAGAAAGGAAATATTTTGACAATTAAAGGGTTGGGAATGGAATCAATTTATGACTTTGTGATGCTTTACATGAATCTTCACACACACATGCCATTTTTGTATTGAATGGGTAAAGATTGATTTAGCATTGTGATTTTGAAGTAGTTTATAGTTTCAACTCTGAAAGTCCAATCCTAAGGCTAAAAGCAAATTATCCAACCAAGTTATTTATGAAATTTTGTGTAGTTGAGCTTTATTTTGTTTGAGGACAAATAATTGTTCAAGTTTGGGGGTGTTTGATAAGTTTATTTTATATACTTATTTGTATCATTAAACTAGAACAATTATTATTATTTTAAATGATTTGTGGCTTAATTTTATATATATTTTGTTTGTTAGGTGCATCTCGACAAAAAACAATGAAATTGAAGAAAAGAAACAAAAAAATTGGCTAAAGTTGACCTAATCCAAAGTTCGGGGACTAAATTGCAAAATGCTAATAGATGGTTCGGACCTAGTATTGATGATTGGAGAGATATTGGAGTCAATTAAATGGAGTTGAAAGATGAAGGATCAAGAAAATACGAAGAATGAACCAAAATAACAAAGGAATGAAATTCGGGAACTAAAGTGCAATAATAAAAAATTGTATAACAGTGCACGCACACGGGCATGACTTTCATCTACCAAGAACAAAATCAATGAACGTCAGGTGCGCAAGAAACTATACATCGCGCGCGTGGGCCATTTATGGGCCTGAATGGCCCAATTTCCTTATTTTATCCAAATTCTTATAAAAATCAAATTTAACATATTTTCTTGGAAGGTGAACAGCGGGGAACAAGAGAGAACATATCAAATCCTATTTTTCACCATAAGAAGGAGGCTAACACAAGATTCAAATGCAATTAACACAAGAGATTGAAGATTAACGGATGAGAAATTGATTTTCACTTTCAATTCATTGTTTTTCATTCGGGGTAATGTTTCTCTAAATCTTTTTGTGTGATTTACATATCAATATACTAGGCTAATTATTTTCATGTATTGGATGAAGATGAAACCCCTTTTTATTTATTTTTAATTCAAGACAAGTAGTTAGTTAATTTCTTGATTTTCTTAATTAATCTTGCATGCATAATTTTATTATTTGATTGCTTGATCATCAATTAAATATATAGTCACTTGTTGTAGTGTTGCGAGACTCACAATAGGTCTAGAACATTGTTTCATTAACATACGTGCGATAGATATTAGGAATAATAGTTATCACGTGTGCAATTTTTAAGATAATCTAAACTTTAATGCATTCTATTCTTTCAAATTCGGACTATGAATAGATTCGAGTTGTGATTAAAATAGATTTAATTTGTCTTGAAAAAGAGAATGAATTAATTACAATAGATTTATCAATTGTCAAGAATACATAAATGATACTAGCTACATAATTGAGAATTGAAATAGATAAGAATGTGTGGATTCGTAATCCAATACATTCATTCCATATAAATACAAAACTCGAATTTTATAATCTTTCGTAGAATAATTTAGAATAATTATCAACCACAATTCTATTTTGTTTTATCACTTTAAATCCAAATAAAAACTAATACACTTGATTGAAATTTATTCCCTGTGGGACGACAACTCTTTACTCATCACGTATTACTTATCACCATCCCGTACACTTACGAATATTGTCCGAACAAGTTTTTGATTCCAAGTACCCATGCCATATTACTACTAGCATGTTATGACATTATATTATTGATTCCAAGTATCCATGCCACATTACTGCTAGCATGTTATGACATTATTTTCATTACAGCAAGTACGTATATCACATTATCTACATTATTATTATTTTATCGACATCAAGTTACTTGTTTCACTATAGCACTACTACTACACTAAGTTGTGCAAGCATATGACCTACCATAATACATGATAAGCTCTCCGCATGTTATATCCAGGCACGATCCTGTATAGAGGCATATGAGGCCCAATAATTAAAGGGGCCTCTAGATTTTTATTATTATTATTATTTTCTCAAAAATGGAAGAACGGGCTTATAACCTTGGCATTAATATCATCTGGCTCCAACAAATCGAAATCGAAATTATTGAAGAACTCAAACAGTCAAACGATGTTACAACTTACAAAACGCGATCTTCTCACTTCTCTAATCTCTAAACACTGTCCGTCGACTGCCCGACACCGCCCATGTAACTTAATCTTATTTGTGTTGTCGAGTTTGTGGTTTCTGACTTTCAGTTAAAAGGATTTATGGGCTTTTCTTTTTGGTGGTTTAATTGATTCTTAGTTGTGGTTTCTGAATTAATTCTTAGTATGATCGCACGAACATCATTGCAAAATAAAACATTGGAATAGACAATTGGCCTTTGTTTCTAAAGAAATCTCTGGTCTTAATTTATTTGCCATGCAGATTATTGTTTTGAACTTATATATTTCTTTTAAATTCTTTTGTTTTAATTCAATAGGGTGTGGCATACATTGGGAATATTGTCCAATTGACACTGTACAACTGGTTGAAAAAGTGGGAAGAACTCTCTCTTCGATTTTGTTTTCATATGCCTGAAGGATTTTCTCTACCTAAAGATGTATGTTTACTACTTATACCTGTACTCTAACCACTTCTATTCACTATATTAAGAAATCTTTGGAACATCCATACAACAGTAATAGTTGGTGCTACAATTATCTCAACGTGAATGCAATATGATGTTTGAACTTGGATTTTAATATTTGGACAATAGTTTATGTGAATTTGCAGAAACTTGTTCTAATTGTTTATTGTGGTTGTTAAATTTTGATTTCAGGATTGTGAGTTGTGATAGTGGAATTCTCAAAGTGTCGCATTGTGTCATTTCATAATTTTGCCTAAGTCCTGCTTCTTAGGTAATCAATGGCTTGTCCTTGCCTATTTATTAACATATAGGAAGTGTTTGAAGCATTGTCGACTTATATCATTTCGGCCTTGTCGGCTTATATGACTGCATTACAGTATTATACCATTGTTGGGTTATATTGATTTTGTTGCATTTAATCATAGGATCAATTGCATAGGTGCACATAGTGATTATATTGAAAATTTTAATTGTGAGATGATTGAAATGTTTTATTATTATCAATTTTAGGTTAATCATTGGACAGTAGTCATATACCATGCCTCCTAAATATAAATCTGGAGCTCAAAAATGAAAAAAAAAAAAAGAAACGAAATGAGATGGCATTAATTCAAAGTCAAGCATGTGATAATGACAAGTATTTTAAAATAAACAATGTGAATGACTCTGCTGAGAATGAAGAAGTGATTCAACCTCTTAGTGTAAATGAAATAGATAAAAAGGAAAAAGATAATGTTCAATATAAAAGTTGGAGGTCCTTGTCAGCTTAAATCAAGAAGGTTGTTTTTCTTTGAATTTGGTGGATCTTGGAAATTAGAAAAACATTGATAAAAAAATGAGGGATTATTCAATTGATATAGTTGATTACCGATGAAGAAAGAAGTTCAATTCTTAAGAAAGTTAAACATGCAAAATATTTCTCAATTATATTTGATTATACTCCAGATGCAAATCATGAGGAGCAAATGTTTCTACTAATACGATGTGTAGATGATTCAACAAAATTACCAATAGTAGAAGAATTTAGCTTGAATTTTTTAAGGAGGATGATATATCAGGAGACTTGCAACCGAACTTCAAAAGGTTTTAATCAACCTTGATCTTGATATTATAGAGAAAGGGTATGACAACGAATCTAACATGAGTGGGAGGCACAAAGTCGTATCCTTCTTTGGAGTGATACAATGCATCTACACATTGTTTTCCTCTTCAACTAAGCGATGAAAAGTTTTCAAAGATAATGTACAAGGTTTGACAATGAATTTATTGTCACAAATACATTGGGAAAGTCATATTGAAAGAGTGAAACATATAATGGAGTAAACTACACAAATAAGAGACAAATTACTTGATTTGGCAGAAATTAATGAAGATCATGAAACAAAGAGTGAAGAAGGCGAGTCCATAGCAATATGTGACCTTCAGAATTTTGAGCTCTTGTTTAGCATGGTAATTTGGTACAGGTTACATACAGTCAATAGTGTGAGTAAATTTTTTAAAATCAAAAACATGAATATTGATGGTGTTATCAACCTATTGCAAGGACTTATTTTATTTCTTGAAGATTATAGAGAAATTGAATTTACTATTGTCATGGATGAAGAGACAAAAACGGCAAATGAAATGGTCATCAAAATTGTATTTCGAGAAAAACGTATAATTCAAAAAAAGAAACAAATTGATGAAAATAGCAGTGACGAGGTAAAGCAATTAGCTGAAGTTTAGAGTTGAATACTTCATTTTATAATTGATCAAAACTTTATCTTCTCTAAAGACTCGATTTGAACGATTTAAATAATATTAACAGATATTTTGATTTTTATTTTATTTGAAGAGATTAAGGTGTTCAACTTTACCCAGTTTGTTGAAGTCTTGTATGAATCTTGAGAAGTATATGGGGGCATAATGGACATTCTTAATGGAGACGATTTATGTTCGGAATTAATGGTCTAGAGGAGCTATATACCAAGTGAAGCAACGGGAACAATTGAAGTGCTACAGTAATTGAAGACATTGAATGGTTGTTTTCTAAATGTTTATATTCTTTATAAAATTTTGTCAACCATACCTGCAGTCATATCTGCAGAAAGAAAGTTTTCCAAATTGAAGTTGATCAAAATTTATTTTCGTTCAACTATGTTATAAGGAAGATTAAATGGATTTGCTATATTATCAATCGAGAAAGAAATTGTTGAACAATTAGATTATTCAAATTAAATTTATGTTTTTGCATCTAAAACTGCAATGAGAATAGTATTTAGCTGATCGTTAGGAACGTTGCCGACTTTGTTATTTGATTATAATAATAATTAAAAAATTATAATACTTTTTTTTTTTTTACTGTTATGCTTTAAGTTGACGACTAGGTCTGTAATACACTTATAAATTTTGCATATATAATATAATTTTGACAACCTAATATATGAAGTTCGCTTCAGGCACCCAAAATCATAGGACCGGCACTAATATATCTTGGCGAAATTCATTTATCATTATTCACGCTATCGTTATTAGTATTTGGATGGGTCAAATGGGCCCTAATTTACTTTGTTTATGTACAGTGGAGATATTATGTTATATTACATGTTGGTTTAGTCCATATTACAAGTAGATGCTATCTAAATTTTGATAAATAGTATACGATATCTTTCTTTTAAGGTAGTCTATAGGCCCTCGCTTATTTAGACTCACATAGATATTTTCAAGGCAACTTGTAAGTCCTCATGTAATTGGACAACTTATATTCTTAGCAAAATTTGTACGTCCCCACATATTTGAGATTGATGTATATTTTTGAACCAGTTCATAAGTTCTTGCTTATTAGAACTACTCATATTTTTTAGGAAATCTATAAGACCTTACCTACTTGAAAGATTATATTTTGAAGTTTGACCGGCACATGAATGTACAACTCAAATTTAGGAACTATTGTTATGCCTCTAAACTACGTGGTACGCGCGCACATTAGCCAACTTGACATCAACTATTTAATTCGATTATACTTATTTAATCAAGTAATCAATTCTTTGGCCTTGGCTTAGGTCCGGCCCACTAGCTCATTTGGCCCATTTGTCTCCTATATATATGAAAGTCCATTCACAACCAAGGTACAATATATTCTAATCATATCCAAATCATTTCTCATTCTCTTGCACTCTCTTTATATCTCCTCTAGCCGTTGACCGTCAAAGTGCAAATAATCGTCGGATTTTTTTCTCAATTGATGGTCTGTGCACCCTAATGGGGTGTTCTGATGTGCAAGTGACATTTAAATGGAGAGAAGGTGGTAGGGATTTTTATCTGTTGACTCATTTTTTGAGGTCAACAACTCCCATGTTGCCACTTCAGTAAACCTTCTTTCTTGCCTATTTCTAGGCTAGACTTCACTTGCAACCTATTTCTAGGTGCTTCTTTTTGGTGCCGACTTCGAGGCACTCTAGCTCTTAACCTATTAAAGATGCCGATGGACCTATTAGGTCTCCACTCTCATTCATAAGCATGAAGGAAGTTATCCTCTCCATAAAATGGGCTATATAGGTTTGTTTCAAGGATGTGTGAGACATCAACCTCCACATCTCTTTCAATGGAGCTGATGTCCATTTGGTCACTTAGGTTTTGTGGCCTATCATTTTTTACTTCATCTTCTTCTCATCTCTGGTTTCCTGTAACCTTTGAAGAAGTCCATCTCGAACATGCTAAGGAAATTTGAATGCCTTCTTGTGCTTGCATCAGCTGAAGAAGGAGCTGCATTGTAGAATTTTTCTCCATAATGCTCATTTTGTCAGCCACCGTGACTTCTACCTCTCTTGTGATGGGTTTGATGATCCTCTCACCTTTTCTATGATGAGTTCAGTGAGTGTTAAGTCATGTATGAGGGACCCCTTACGTGCTATTTGTGGTTAGCACTCTCTTCATTAGCACTCATCTTGTTGATGTGCATCTTTTCTTTAAAGAACGAGTTTTCTTGAGTTGGTTTTCTCCAAAGTTATTATTTCAACTAAAAATATTTTACTTTTTTCAACTTTATAGATCAAGAAGTCTGAGAATGAAGAACACTTAGCCTTTGTTTGGAGCCCATTTTAGGTCTATTTTTAGACAATTTCGAACGGTTGCATATTAATTTTTTGCATTCAATTTCTATTGTTTCTGACAAAAAAATGATTACAGCCTGTCAAAAGATTCTTTGAACTTTTTTCTTTCCCACTATTTCCCCTAACACTCTCCCAACTAGTAAATTAAGTAAAACAAGGAATCGAGGGTAAAATTAGAAAATGCATTCTCCATAATTAATGCATTTGACACGAAGATGCATTCACCATAATTGTGGCTCCCAACATATGCTTAGACTTTTCTTAATAACTTCCACTTTTTTTTACTCAAGAATAAAAAAAAAAATTTTCAAAGAGGAAGTCGGTTTCTTTTTCGATTAGTTTTTGCTCACGAGATATGCTCGTGGTTAAAGTGTGATTTTTTTATAAACGGTGCCAATTTGCTTACATCTATTCTTAAGAAGATAGCATCGCCAGTTACAGTGGAAGGGAAAATGTTATACATGTTGAATGCATGACACTCATCTTGACGGCCCAGGGTGAATGAAAATAGGTGTTAAACCTAGTGTCCCCGGTTTATGTGGTCTTTAATTAACTAAAAAGTGAACAACCTGTAGCCTAAGCCTAAATTTGAAAAGTAGACTGAAAAATTGACTAGAGAGCATCTGATATAAGCTATCAAATCAAAGTGTACGAAAGATCTTGTATATAAGATCTGTGTGACGAAGTGACGTTGTAAAAGATAGCTTGTGAAACAAAGGCTCATCACTTTGAAAATGTATTGTAGAACGGTTCGCCTCGAACATAGAGGTTCGACCTCTATATGTTGCATCAGTTGAGATGGATATGTTGCATCAGTTGAGATGCTTAATTTACTTTGGTTTTATACCTTGATGGTCTCAGTTAGGCCACATCAGAAAGTCGTGTAGAGTATAGGTCTTGAGTGACTTCTTGTTATTATTTAGCTGATTGTCATGTGATTTTGTGGAGGAAATATATTTTGGAACAGTAATTTTCTTAAATTGTGTGGTTAAAAATAAAAGAATTTTGGATTTATGCAGAAAATTATTTATTGAAGAATGTGATTAAAAATAAATTTTAAAAAAATAAATTTTAAGAAAAATGGTATTTCAACTACAATTTTTAAAGTGGATGTTAATTGGGTGAAATGCAACAAAGTAGTTGAAGGTTGTACGTTTTAGTCATCACCTAACCAAATCGCTATTCGTTGCTTCAAGATGATGACGTGATTGGTGAAATGCAATTTGAATGAATTTCCATTTAAGTTGGTCCCCTCAATTTTATAAAACATCTAACGCAGAAATAAGAAAATGGCATTCTCTAAACATCATGAGAAATTTGTTTTTGTCAATTTTTATACACACTACATGTTTGCATATTTCTTTAACATAGAATAATGTATGTCAAAATTGGATTGAATACTTAATAATATCATTCTTCAAAAATCAACCCATGACTGGTTCAATTACAATTTGAAAGGCTCTATGGGTCATTCTGAATTCAATTTGGTGTAATCAGATTACTCAAATTCGATTCGTTCACAAGTATGATCATCATGTATGTTACTTGACAATTTAACTAAGTGAATATGTTGCCTTGGACAAAAAATAAAAATAAAAATAAAAAATTGCTAATGTTAGAATTAAAATTTTACCTTATTGTGATCGATCGTAATGGCAATTGATTTAACATACGTTATGTTGATGAAGCATTAAACATGGATGCCTATTGATTCTAACAACCGATTGAACCAGCTGTTTATGAAACAATTTAATTTTGCAATAAATAATATTGCAATAAACCCTATCTATCCTACACATAAAATTTGAAAGCAAGTTAGAAGATGACTATTGAAGTCAAATAGGAGCTTTGATGTAATTTTATTAGAAAAAAATTATTGAAAAGTGATTTTTTGAAGAATATATAGTTAAAAATAGGAGGAAAAAAGTTATAAGTCTACGCACAAAATTATTTTATTGAAAAATATATGATTGAAAATGAGTTCGATGATAAATGAATTTTAAAGAATCAATACCAAATATGGCTTAATTTTAATTAATCTCCGAATTTTGACTCATTTGGATCTCTTTCATTTTGAAATACAACATGAGAATCATTGAAATAGTTGTTTGATGTGAAGAATATGATTCCTACCACGTAACTACTCAAAATAAGTAATTTATTCTTAAAATAAGTTTTTGAAGAGTAAAATTACTTCAATTCTCAAGTGCTACTTATATTCTAAAATTAAATGCGGAATTAATAACATGTCAAAGTAGGCTACAATTGAAAATAAACAAAAATTTGACTTTTGCAGGGTTGTTGTAATATGATAAACTTCTAGTAGTTTATTAAACAATAAAAATTAATAATTAATCTGTGATACTAAATATATAAAATTTAGTATTTAAATAATGATTGATATTAAAATTTATTAGGAGAGATTAGGATTGGGTTTCTCAACTCTTTACATGATGTGGTTATAAATCTTCAATATTTAAAAGTGAAGTTCTAATTTTCCAACCTTTTTAAAATCTGTAAGTTTAGATCTTCACGTGACTGAAATTGTCAATGTCAACGCTAAAAATTACATTTGTCTTGAAGTTGGAGAGAGGGCAAAATTTTCGAACCAATTATTTTTTTTTGCCAATTCAACTTATCATCTTAAAATAATTTTAACGTTAACAATGACAATTTTGATCACGTAAAAATCTAATTTACATATTTAAATAAATTGGGAATCTGGAATTGAATCAAATTTAAGTATAATCATATGAATGGCACAAGAGTAAAAGAACTATAGTTACAGCAAATAAATTTACCTGTATGAATTCCCATCCTTAAATTCGAGGACCATGTTGCAATTTGGCTCTTAAATCATAAGTCCTCTGATGAGCTTCAGCCAACTTCATCAAGAAACGACAAATCAGCCAGAGCCAACAAATCTACACCACCTTAATTTTTAAGCAAGAACACCCCACCAACTACCCCACCCCACTAACCGTGCCCCTACTAAAAAATCCAATAATCAAATGACAATTCAGAGATGGCTCCAAAGTTGGCCCCGCAAATGACTTGTCCATGCATGTTTGTTTTAACTACATATTTTCTGAATAAAATAATTTTAAACGTGAATATTAAAAAAAATTCCTATATTTTAATCATATATTTTCTAAAAAAAATCATTATTAAAATATTTATTCTTCCAAAAAATAGTCTAATATGAATACTTCACCTATTTGAGCCACATTAAAAAGTTAAAAATGAATTTTAAAATAGTAAATTGATTAAAAATATGAAATTAAAAAATAAGAAAGAATTATGAATTTATGTGTAATATTATTTTATTAAAAAATGTGTAGTTAAAAAAATAAAGAAAAAATATATTTTGAAAAATGTGAGAATCAATGGACTATAATTTATTTTTCTTAAGCTCGTTCTTCAGAATTCATTTTTCTTCACATTCAATTCAAGTTTGACCTTTCTTTTTTTTTTTTTTCCCTGCAAAACTCATTTGTCTCCAATTCATTTTAAATCACACATTCTTTTAATAAAATAATTTTAGATATAAATCAAAAAACAATTCCCACTTTTTAATTACATATTCTTCCAAAAACTATTTTAAAAAAATATATTCTCAAAAAATAGTCTTAAACAGGTTACTAGATTTAGTCCTTAACAATTATTGAAATGAGTTTTTATTTTTTATTTTTTTTTGGAGAATTTTTTTTTTTGAAATAGTTATTTACTGAATAATGTGTGGTTAAAACAATTGAATTTGCATTCAAAATATTTTATTGTAAGAATATGATTGAAAATGATTTTGAGTAAAAACAAATAGTTTTAATGATTTTCAAATAGAGACGAACCTCTTTTTTTGAAAAAATAGATTATGTAATATTGATTTTTTTTTTTAATGTAGTTAAAAAGTTGAATTTCTTTTTGAATTTATGTACAAATTTATTCTATTAGAAGAATATATGATAAAAAATATATTTTAAAAAAAATAATGAAGTTGTTTGACTAGTGTGTTCTCATTGTTTTGCTAAAATGCATTTTGGAATGTTGATTTGATTAAGAATATGTTGTTAAAGAATAATTCTCTTTGTACAAAAATAATTTCAATATTAATTCCGTGAAACTATTTCTGTAAATGTAACATTGTTTGTTGTTAAAAAATAAAGAAAATTTTTAGATTTACGTGTAATATTATTTTATTGAAAAATGTATGATTGAAAATAAGTTTTAAAATAATGAATTTTTGTGAGAATGTGTATCAAACAGGAGCTCAGATTTTCGGTGAAAAAATGAAAAATAGTAATGTGTGGTTTTCTTTGGGCTTGAGGTTAAGGCTGAGCTTTGGAGAAGTTTTGGAATCATGTGTTTTATGATTTGTTTGGACAATACAATAATTTTAAGTATTTTATTTTAAAACATGTTCTACTATGATTTTTCGAAAAAGCCCATTATTATTGGTGTTAGAATTTGTTGTCACCAAAATTTTTTGTTGAAAATAATTGAGAGTTCTAATTAAAGTACACATTAAGAGAAATTCTATTTGAAATGCT